>JANHFX010004171.1:5495-18820 GCA_027560015.1 Chloroceryle amazona
GACCCTGGGACAACCACATATCCTCAGCTGATGTTATACTTGATTACATGTTGACTACAAAATAGAAGGTGGGAAAGGAAAATACTTTTATGAAACTGTAAGAACTGATTATAAATCCAATGACCATTGAAATGTACTGTGTCAGCAATTAACATGAACACAAATTCAACTACTGTAACAGAGCTGTTTGAAGACTCTCAGTTAAGTCTCATAGGACACTCACTGTTTAGGAATAGTACAAAACATTTACAGAGTAGTCCATGAATACAGAGTAACTAACATTAGTTTATTGTCAATACTCCCTCCTCAAAATCCAGCACAAGGTTAAGAGCATGAGCAAAGCATTGATAGGAGTGGAAAAAATTACGAGCTTGTCTGGCGGAAGGTCTGTGGAGGCATGCTCAAGATAACTATTTTGCATAATTATTTAATCATGGTATTTTCTTGTAAAGATAGTTTTTTGGTGCTGTAATATTTTTTGCATCAAATCACATAGTCAAAAATATAAGCTGTAACAATTTGATCAAAAAGTTTTAGAATTTAAAAATGGTATTTTTTTTTGCCCTGAGTGCACAATTCCATATCATCAGAATTCTATTCCATTTTATTAGGAATCTGTCTCATTCAGAACAAATACAGCACTGATCAGTGGTCTTTGCCATAGGAGACAGATGGACTCATGACACTGCACGAATTCAGGGCCAAAAACTTTACTAAAGGGTTCAATTTTCAAAGGACTTAGAACAAATGCACAGACACCAGAACATTTTAATGTTCTTAATTTTTCTAGCAAAAACTCTTAAAAGTAAACCTAAATCAAATTACTGTGAGGTTAGGACTATAATCTTATTGTCTGACTTCCTTTCTACAGCTGAAAATAAAGCATGACAAGTTACCTGTGCTGTGCAGATGTTGCTGGTAGCTTTATCCCTCCTGATATGCTGTTCTCGTGTTTGCAAAGCAAGTCGGTACACTTCCTTTCCATTTGCATCTCTAAGTCACAAGCAAAAATATTGCTTCTGTTACTTAAAATTACAGTAATTTAAGACATTGCACTCTATGCATGCTAACCTGAAACTAGTCATGTATCCTTGGAGACAGAAAGGTTCCAGAGACAATAAAGCATAAGTCAGGACAGCTGTGATATCAAACAGAGAGTGACACTAAAGTGTCTAGATTTCTATTTACATCACATCTGGCAAAGATGTCCCGTCAGGTAGAGCACACACACAGGTTTTTTTCTAAGCATACTATACCAAAAATTGGTATTTGCCTTAAAATGCCACAGATTATTGCAACTGTTTCAACGGAAGAGTAATCCAGTACTTAGCATCTTTTCTAATGATGTCAAGTAAGAGCATGTTGAGTTTGTATATAAAAATAACCATTTCACAAGGTTATATGGCATAACTGAAAGGACTCTGGCCAATCCATCCTTTAAGAGGTCCTTTTGTAGTGTTCCTAACACAATAAAAAAGGAGAGCTAGGGCCATTCTAATACCCTTTAAAACTATGAAAACTTTCAGAACAGCCACAAAAATATTGGACAAAATATGTACACATATATATATAAATATATAAATAAATATACGTACATACATGGCAGTTTGAATGGACAGACTACTTGCCTCAAGTACTTGTGTACCAGTTATATAACATTTTCACTTCAGCAGTTTTTTGGGTGTTTTGAGTATGCAGCTTTGTCATCAGTCCATTCAGAAGGATCTTGACAGGCTGGTGAAATGGGCTGACAGGAACCTCATGAAGTTCAACTAGGGATGTGTAAAATGCTGCACTTGACAAAGAACCCCACGCACCAGTACATGCTGTGGGTTGCCTAGCTGAAAAGCAGCCTAGCAGAAAAGACCCTGGGCGTCCTGGGGACAAAGCTGAACGTGAGCCAGCAATGTGCCCATGTAGTAAAGATGGTGAATGGTAACCTGGGCTGCATAAGGCAAAGCTTTGCCAACAAGTCAAAGGAAGTGATCCTTGTCCTCTCCTCAACACTGTTGTTGTGTTCAGTTCTGGGTTCCTCAGTATGAGAGAGATAAAGCTGTACTGGAGAGTCTAGTGAAAGCCCAGTGAGACATTGAAGTGACTAGAGCATCTTTCATATGATGAAAAGTTGAGACAGCTGAGACGGTTTAGCCTTGGGAAAAGAAGGCTCAGGAAGAATCTCATCAATCTATACAAATACTCAGAGGAAGGGTGCAATGAGGACTGAGACAGGATTTTATCAGTAGTGCCTAGTGACAGGACCAGAGGCAATGGCTGCTGACTGAAACACAGGAGGTCTCTCCTGAACATGATGGAACACTTCTTCACTGTGAGACTGACTGCGCACTATGCACAGGTTGCTCAGAGAAACTGGAGTCTCTTTCTTTGGAGATCTTCAAGAGACATCTAGACACAGTCCTGGGCAACTGGCTCTAGGTCACTCTGCTTGAGAAGGGAAGCTGGACTAGATGACCTTCAGAGATACCCCCCCCAAACCTAAATCATTCTGTCAGTCTGTGACCAAAAACTTTTAAAAATCCATGGCTGAAAGCTGCACTGAGAAAGTACCTTAGCTTTTTCCATTTAAACATTTTATTTTCCAACTTTATTGAGATGATGCAAGGTGAAAGCAGATTAAAAATATTAAACTAGGTGTAGTCACAAAGCAGCAATAACATGACCTTGATAAATAGAATTACTCTTCTTTTATAAAAAGATTATACTAGAATTCTGATCAAAATCTGAATTGGAGATCAGATTTCAGAACTATGACTAAAGCCTAAGGATACCCTCAGAGTAAGCAAGACGATTAAAAATATATTTGAAGGAACAGTACTATACCAATAATGTATTTCTATGTGTATTGATAATTGTTAATGTTATTAGCTGTTTTGGTTACTGAACTACTTCTGAATGGCTTCTGTGCCAAAGATATCCAGTCTTTCTAGTGACAATTATTGTCTAGTATTTCCAATTAGGCATCTTGTCAAAATTCAAAATATGTCACAAACAAGAATTAAGAAGTTTTTGTACTCTATTTCTCTGCTTTCTTTAAGGTTGACTAAAATTTGAACTAGATTATTTCCTTCTTGATTATTTTGAAGGCTCACTGAATTTTCTACTTTTTCCCATTTATCTTTTTAATGACTGGATGTCAGAGAAAAAGATGTAACTGTACAGAGTAAGTGGAATAAGTTAGCTTACAAAGCCTCATTTAATGACAATTAATTCTCTCTGTTGTTTTGTTTATCTCTTCATCCCACACTGCAGCAAGCACTACAGACAGTTCATAGCTTCATTCCACTGAAATGCAATTTAAACTTGCTTTCTAAAAATTGAAGGCAACTTTTTTTCTCTCAGTTTTCAGGAAGAACGATGCCCAGCATAACACCACACAGTCAGCTGTTATTCATAAAGGCTGCACAAGACAGTCATCATGTGTTTTATTTAAATTTTCCCTGAAGACACTAACGGCAAAGGGAGCTCTTACCTTGTAACACCCACCATTCTGCCTGGCATCATTCTCACTAGATTTTCCTTCACAGCAAAGAATGCAGCATGGGGTCCCCCATAGCAGAGTGGCACGCCAAACCTCTGGGAGTTACCCAGGACAATATCTACCCCAAACTCTCCAGGAGGTTTCAGAATACAGAGAGCCAGAAGATCAGTAGCACAGCAGGCCAGAGTCTGAGAATAGAAATGCACAAAGCAGTCAGCCTCTTTTCTGAAGGAATGGTGTTTGCGTGGGAGCTAAGTCTGAACAAGATACAGCCTCAAACTGTTTCACACCTCTTGCACATAGCAGAGGTGCAATGTTTATCAGTTGCATGGAGCTGAAGGTTAATACTTCAGATGGTAACTCATAACGGTTTCTATGACTACAGCTGTTTGACACACCTGACTGAGATCTGTGATGCCAGTAAGATTTACTTTACCCCACTCTGATGAGCTCTTTCAACAAGTTCAGAGAAGTCTTCCACCTTCCCTTCAGTGTCTGGATACTGAAACAATACTCCACTGACATCCTTTCCACTGAAATCCATCTCATGGGGTAATCTGAGCTCGATAATAACACCCGTGTAACTGGAAAACAAAAACATAGTCAAACCCATTCCTGACTTAGAGTGATACATAAGATGTTTTCACAGATTTACATATGACTTTTTGCTTGGACATACAGAGAGTTGGACCTGCTCTCCAGCATTAAACATTGAAAAAGTTTCAAGTCACAAATATGGAGCAAAGCAGTGCAGAGGATGCATAAGCTATTTGACATCAACATTTTGCAGCTTTAGCATGTTTAACTTTGAGAATCAAGTCACATTTTCAGAAGACGATTACTTTAAACTGCAAACTTAAAATGGATTTAGCTTTCACTACAAGACAAGTTTTGTTAACTAGGTTCATTAATTTCCTAGTTAAAGAAAAAATTACCTGACTGAATCAGATAACCAGATGTATATATTTGTGCAAACAACTTAAGTGTATAATTAAATACCTTCTCTTAATCAGATGTTTAGTTTCTTTTTAAACACATTTAATTACTTTGCAGTTATATTTGAATGGAAAAATAGAAGCAACACCAAATTATAACAGATTTCTGCTTCTATTTTGCAAAGAAAGCATAATCTTATGTTCCAAAAATGTTAGATATAAGGTGAAAAGGCACAGATGAAAAATATTCAATGTAAATGAAAAAATATGGTGGAAAACTGAGAATGTTACTTTGCTCTAGTTTGGACCACTGCTATAGTTTGAGGGTGGCATCGGGCATCTACATAGAACTTCCTTCTTTTGTTGTGCCTGTTAAAAAAAAATGGAAAAAAAAAAAAAGAAAGGTTACACATCAAGAATGTTCCATGGAAGTAAAATTAGTTAGTTTTCTAAATGTGAGTTTTCCTAAATTAAAAGGCAGTTGTAAATTTTGGTTATTATAACCAAATTAAGACTGAATGAAAGTTTTAATCCATTTAAAATAAGAATGTTGATTTCAGACACTCAAATGAGATTCATACATGACAAAAATTAAAACAGATTATGAAACAGAACAAGGAGCCAACTTAAGAAGCGTCAGGAATGCCTCCACACACACATAATGTTTTAAAGGAATATAACTGTGGTCTTTAATAAAGATTACCAGTGTTGCCCTGGATAACCAAACATGAGCCATCAAGGTAGTAAAATGGAGACCAAGATAATTGCCTAGCTCTCTCTGATAAACATGATTTGATGTCAGACTGATGCTTTGAACAACTGAATAGTTACAACACAAGTCTCTGCTGTGTACTCTCCTTCCTGATATACAGTCCTACCATGATCTTCACTCATCTTTCAGATTTCATTTGAATTGTAGATAGACACCTTTCAAAAGTCCCTCCAATAGAGATCCCTGAAAGTAAATTTGGATGTAACACTAACAGTTTCACTTTTAGCACTTAGGACTAATGTATTTCACCAGTTAGTACAGCTCTTTTTAACCATTACTGGAAAAAAAAAAACAATTCACATCTTCAGTGTTGATGGACACAGGATATTCTTATCACCGACTGTTAAGTTATGTGATAAAAGCTCCTCTGCACCCTCACAGAGAGGCAATGGCAGATGAGGGGACCCAAGTAACACACAAAAGAGCACAGAGGCCCCAAGGCAGGTGGGAACTTAAATTAATTAATTAACCCAAACAGACACACTGTCTGCACATACACCCTCTCCCCTGGCATGGGGCAGACATTAAGAGCTGCAGGAGAATAGCATTTGGGGATTGCAAGGACTTATTATGAGATGTTTAGGGGAATAGGGATAGAGCCAAGTGATTTTGTCAGGAACAAGTGTATGTGAATAGAGAGATAAAGGGTGAACAGGCACAGTCATATATAGTTGATGGCTGATGCATTTGCACCCAACTAGTGCAGCCTCTTCTTGCTAAACTCCCTTCTGATTCTTTTCATGGGTGAGGTGACTGTATTCTGGAAGGGGGCCTGTGTGTGTATATGGCTGTGTGGCTGTCAGCAACTGGAGTCAGACCATGGAAGATCCACATGTCCATTGTGCAGCAACTGGAGTGACTGGAGTCAGTGGACTTCAGTGCAAGCAACTGGAGCAGCACCGCAGCCATATTGGCCTGGGTGTCTTGTGGTGGTAGCATCTGGAACGAGTGTGTATCTGGGTGTCAGCAGCTCAGCTGGTACCATGGGCAGGGCAACTAGATTGTCTTCAATAGGTCCAAGTGTCTCTTGTGCTGGCAGCCCAGAACTGGACAGAATACTCGTATTCAACTTTGGTGTTCCCCAGAAACCCAAGCACCTTTTCTGCAAATCTTCTTTCCAGCCTGCCAACCCGCATGATGTACCTCATATGCCTGGGGCTGTTCCTCACCAGGTGCAGGACTTTGCCCTTCCCCTTGTTGAGCTTTGTAAGTTTGCTGTGAGCCCATTTTTCCATCCTGTCAAGGTCACTCTGGATGTCAGCACAACTCTCTGGTGTACCAGCTTCTCCCTCCAGTTTTGTGTCATCAGCAAGCTTGCTGAGGATCCACTTTGTCCCACAATCCAGATCATTATTTGGACCCAGTGTTGCCCCTTAGGTACACCAGTAATAACTGACCAACTAGACTTCATGTCACTGGTCACCCTCTAGACCCAGCCACTCAGTCACAATTCACCCCCCTCTCACCTCATCCAGCCCATACTTCTTTGGCTTCTCTGTGAGTGTTGAATGGAGATCATCAAAGCACAAGATACCCACTGCTCTCTCCTCATCTACCATCATGGACTACAGTTGTTTAGTGATGTGCTCACATTAAAAAGGCCACACTCAACCTCACACTTCTCTTCACAAGAGTGTCCAAAAATATGATGAGGGGAAGTGGTTTTGAACTGAGGGAAAACAGGTTTAGGTTGGATCTTAGGAAAATGTTCTTCAGTACAAGGGTGGTGAAAGTCTGGAAGATTGTGCAGAGAGGTTTTGGATGCCCCCTCCCTGGAGGTGTTCAAGGCCAGGCTGAGTGAGGCCTTGAGCAAGCTAGTCTAGTTGAGAGATGTCCCTGCCAATGACAGGGAGGTTGGATTAGATGATGTCTGAGGTCCCTTCCAGCCTAAGCCATTCTACAATTCAACTCGCTCACTTACCCATTCCTACACAGCAGAGATACCTTTCAAATTCCAAAACCCCTTTCTGCTGTCATTTAACCATAAGTACCTGTGACATAACTGCATGGCTTCCGCAGCAGCTGTCCCCTCATCCAGCAGAGATGCATTAGCCACATCCATTCCTGTGATATCACACACCATAGTCTGGTAATTTAGCAAGCTCTCCAGTCTGCCCTGGGAGACTTCAGGTTGGTAAGGAGTATACTGAGTAACCCTGTAAGAAAAGAAGTCTGAGTTTGGCTCTGGGAAATTAAATGTGTAATACAATTATGTCAATATGTAACTGAGCTGTGTCATACAAAACCAAGAAATTGTAAAGCATAATTCACTAACAAATTTTCTTAGAGAACAGTTATTTTTAGACAGCTGTAATTTATTACTTCATTGGAAGCCTGAGAATATTCCCTCTTCCGATATTGACTTGGCTTTTTACAGGAGAAGAATTCTATTTCTCCATTTTGAAAAGAGAAATCATCACTTTTAAAACAGAGGTGTGAAAGCCTCTTGGGGAACGGAGAGGGGAAGTAGCACTGAGCGTGGGAGAACTGAGTCAAGCCACAATATCCAAATGCTTAGTTCAATCGTATCTATGTACTGCCATCACTCTTCAAACACTGTTTCTGAAATCCTTCACTTGCCAAGACTTCTCCACTATTATGGGAGGAAAGGCACCATGCATGTCATAGGACCAAGCTCAGAAATATGCAGCTTCTTGTGGAGTGACAGTTTCCAAATATGTTAGTGAAGGGTAATGAGACTCATGTGAGTTTTATCTGTTGTCACTTCGAGAACAAAACAGTAGAGGCAACGTAAGCAATTCCTTAGAAAAGGCAAGAGTCTTATGAAAACACTCCATTGTAACAGTCCAGAAAAACAAAGCAGCATGGGTCCAGGGATGAAAGGCAAGAACAGAGCTCAGACTCTCCTCTCACTGCTGGAAATTCGGATACTGGATTCCACTGTGGTTCAGGACAAATTGTACGCTAGACTTGAATTTAGAGTAGTGGCCAGAAACAAGTGGTAAGTGGGAACACTTGTGGCCTTTGTCTTCTACTAATGGATGAAAACAACAGCTTGTTTCCTGAAAAGACTGTAGTAAGGCCTAGAGTTTTGAAAAATGCTTATGGGTAAAGGTATAATCTTTAAAGAGGGACTGAATTATTTGAACACTCAAGTCATGTGAAGTAAATAGAAGGTAAGCAACACAGACTTGTAAAGAACAAGCTGCAGAACCTGTAGTATAGAGCAAAATAAGAGGAACAATAAAATAACAATGCAAGAGAAAAAGGAGGGGAAAACTCCTGAAGAAGAAAATAGAAGAGCTAGAAAGAGGTCATAATAAGAGAATTTGAATCATACTGTATGATGATAATATATTTTCTGCCTATTTAAATAATACATCTACTCAAACTTCTCACAAATACTCTTCAGTACAGCAAGCAAGAGCTTTCAGATTTGTAATTGTGTTTGTTCTAGATTTAGCAACAAAACAGACTACATATTAAGTGCAAGATTAACAATTATGGCTTCTTTATACTCAAGTTAGCTCTTGCTTCCATGCAAATATTCAGAAAACTCCATTATCAAGCAGTACTGATTGAGCTAGCTCTTAATTAGTATTTGTAGGTGTATGGCCAATAAGATCTAAGACTACGCCTAATTTTTTTCTTAATATACAGTAAATTCTAGGAAAAGAGTTAGCCATATATCTTCCTTTGTGATTTTTACTATTCTTCGATTGAATCTCTGGAAAGTTAATGTATTCATAATTGACACATTAATTTTATCTTGTTATAAATTATGTTTTTGCAGTATTAGACATCTGCAAGACTCATCTCATGCAATGGCAGAACTAGAATTGATTTAGATTTCCAGTTATACAGCATATTCTTTTTAAGATCAAACAATTCGTAAAATTAAATGAACTTAAAGTGAGGACAGACTAGTAATACAATTTAAAACCAACACACGTGAGCCACAGAAAAAAAAGGTAATGCATACATCTGACAACACTAGAGAACAGAGACTGAAGCTCAGTTGTAAATACATGAAATTTTTTAATTATCTGACTTCTATGCACTGAGCATCACTGTTAAGGCCAAAACTGAAACAAAAGAAATTTCATTTAAATATGTATATATATCATCAATATTGCAGTGTAGAAAGACACTGGAGTAAAACGGTACAACTAGGAGCCATCCAACAGCGAGCAGTTCCATCCAGCCTCCAAAGCTCCCCAATGCTGTACTGTATATAGAGTTCCAGATGCATAACTTGACACTTTATGCATCTTTGAAGAGCAGTTGTTCCTAAACCAGTATCTTACCTATAGGTTAGGGAAAGCTGGATAGTCTTATTATAGGGCATGGAGATGTGCCAGTTTCCACTCAAGGAGTAGACACTGAATTTACTGCCAATTTGTCATGTCTTGTAGTGTCTTCTGCACCTTTCTGTATCAGGTCTACAAGTACGCAACAGCTGCATAATGATTATACCAGATTTCTGCACAGTATACATTAATTTTCAGAATGCAGTTCATAAGTGCTGAGTGCTACAAGGTAGTAAGCTTAGTAAGTTACACTACTGATGTAAAGATTGCAGGTGTCCTTGATACAAGTACTTTATTCTGACATATTTAATGTCTGGGGGCAGAGGAATCAAGTGAGCTGTACTATGGAGACCTCTGCATCATGCTCTGTTGTACGGTATTGTTGTATGATATGACTTCAAAGGTTGTCTTGATTTTCAAGGTCTGATAGGTATTTTTATTCATTTAAGCCCCCTAAATAAATACTACACTGTAGTACTTATCCTCTACATTCTCTAAATCCAATCTCTCACACAGGAGACTGGAATTTTAACTGCAGCATTTCAGATCCACAACAGAAATTTCTGTGCTTGTTTTCTAACTTTCAAAGTGTTCTTTGGATAAAATGTTATCTGAAAAATATTTAGTTTTGAACTAGCTTCTTTATTGAACACAGAGGTATTTAAAATGGGATTCAGACTTAAAAAAAAAAAAAAGATGCCTATACTTTTTGAAAGCTAATGGTACAAGAAATTCCTGTACCAGTGCAAGAAATTACTGAATGCTGACTTCCCAGGAACTTACTAGTGCATAGTTTTGGTCAGACAATTTTATCTCACACTAATTAAGCTGTTCAGCTTTTACTGTGAACAGAGATATTACAACTCATTGTCCAATTGTTTCAAAAAGTTTTAGAACTCCAACAGTGTTGAGTAATTTCTTAACAAAATCTCAGATTTGGGAAGACTTGTGGTAACCTTCCAAAGAAAGCAGTGTGGGTCAGCAGCCTCATTTTCAGCCAAAACCACATTTTGTTTAACAAATTCACCCCTCCTCAAATTCACCCCTTTGCATACTACCTCCTAGCCTAAATACTATGAAGTCCTTCACTTTTGTGTTCACAGGATTCTATGGATGATATTTTATTAACTAAAATAGTACACCAAGGCAAGCCTTGCTCTAACAGATGTCAAGCAATGAGAAACTACGAGTCATGTGAGAGAACCAGAACTGATTAGAAAAAATCAGTCTGCACTTGTAGCACTTCCCTTGGAGCTGCAATGTGAAGTGTATTAGCACGGAAAACATTACACACTCAGCAGATAAGGTATTTTATTTTTTAAACAGCTTCCAATAAGCTGAGGGTGCACATACACCCTCTCCCCAACAAACATCTTAGCCCTCCCTTCACCCTTCTAAACTGTTAGCTTTTTATCATCTAGCTTTGACTTTACTGGACACTCCAAGAACAGATGTTTGAATAGACTCTCCCAGTTGTCTCATTAACACTATGGGGTTTTTTAGGATGTAAAAATATGCAGTTTGGCTTTGGTCCACTTTTTAACAGTACTTCATAAATTCATCAAGTGCAAAGAGTGCAACTTTTTCATCAGTTCAAAAGTTAGAGCAGATAAGTCTAAAAATACATAGAACTGGAGATGTACAGGTACATATACCCATTGATGGCAAGCCAAAGTACAAAAGAGACAGAACCTAAGTAACAATGGATTTACACTGATTAATTTGATACTTCCATGGGTTGGGGGTTTTTTATATATATATACACATACCTTTAAATACTGCTTTTATTAAAAATTACTCATTAATGAGGATAATAAAGTACAGAAAAGAAAAAAAAGGATATTACTGACTAGAGATAAGCGAACTTCTAAACCAAATAAAACAATGCAAGGTATCAGTGGCTTTCAGTCTGTTGGAAAGTGAGACTCCACATTACATTTCGTTTTTCTGTTGCATCATTTCTAAGTTATAGTTCTTTAGAGAAATGTCAGTGCTAAATGGGCATTTATAATCAAGCCTTAGTGCCTTCATCAGGAAAAGTCAGTCAAGATACAAAACCCCATAATTATTTAGATTAATGCTGCTAATAAGATATAAATCAATGCATTCAAATATTTTCCTGTTTACATTTAAATGAAAAAACCCAAACCAATAACATTCAAATTCAAGTCTGTCAGGCTGTTCTTTGTTTATCCCCCCCAAAAATACACATTAGCTGGGTAATGAGAATGAACTACAATATTCTCAGCCTTTTCATAAATGAATTCTCAAGTATTGCTGTCTCTCTATTCTCAGACACCAGTAAATTATTTTTGTCGGACAAGAACATACTTTTATGGATGAAAATTCAAACTCTCTAAAGGCCTCTGGTTTAAAAAAAAAAAAATAATCAAAAAATACCAAGAGAAAAGCTTTTAAAACTTTCATGGCTTCTTAATTCCTTATAACAAAACCATAACCAGAATATCACAGAGTATTTAACTACCTCCACCCCAAATTTCATACACCAGTAGAGGAGGGAGACAGTTTAAGTTTTGGCAGAAGTTAGGAAAGACTTACTTTAGTTTAGGAGTTATGTCTGTATGCTTCCTTAAAGCAAATATTGTTGTTCTAGTTCATGATAAATGGGAATTGTGAATAGAAGTCATAAAAATCAATTAAATATGTTAGAGAAAAAGCTTCTTCTAAAGTCAGAAGTATTCTCTTTGCTCTCTAGGTTAAGCACAAACACCACACACATCAATATCGAATATATAAAATCCTTAGTAAAAGAAATAGATTTGGAGTACATTTGTCTGTGTTCATTCATAAGATGAACCTTAAATATATATTTATACATATGCATTTAAAAACAAAATATGATACATTACCATCCTGCATTCTCCAACATATTCCGTGCAATGGGCTGAGGCACAGAGCAGTTATAATAACCCATGCCTATATAAGACCTCCATATCTTGTTCTTGCTTGCAATATTGTATAGAGTTTCAAGGATTTCATTTTCACCTAATTGAAAAAGAAATTATGTCAGAAACCTATTTACATATAATGCTAACAGTTTTTAATAGAAATGTCTCATACCTGAGTAAAAAAAATGCAACACTGGTGACGCAAGTAGAAACAGTAGCAGAATAAAGTGCAAATCAAGAACAGTAAAGATAAAGCATTAAAATGGTAAAATACTCTGGGAAAGTATAAATTATATATATATATATAAAATTCTTTA
Source organism: Chloroceryle amazona (assembly GCA_027560015.1). NCBI lineage: Eukaryota > Metazoa > Chordata > Aves > Coraciiformes > Cerylidae > Chloroceryle > Chloroceryle amazona. The sequence goes on from JANHFX010004171.1 coordinate 18,196, forward strand.
AAATGCAGAAACTGAGTAACAACATTTCAACCAAAGTGAAAACAGCAGTAGAGAAACAGCTGTAGGCAACGAGCTTATGGAGCTCTTTTAGTGATAATGCAACGTATATATATATTCTTGGTCTCTTGCACATGCATTAATTTATATCTTTGAAGGCACCTTTTATTAGCTAAACCTTTCAGATTCAACAGTGGATGAAGCCATAGCCATCCACAACTATGATTTAGTATTCCTAAGAAGGTCATATTTGCACAAACTGGGTTCACAGCAAGCACCCAGGAGTAATTTGTCAGTATTACAGAAATTTATTTTATCACATTTTTCCTAAATAGCTGATAAAAAGAACAGTTTTTTTAATTCCATATTAGTATGCTTCACCAGTTTCTTAAAAAAAAAAAAAGTGTGAATACAGTATTTCTAGCTTAAGAAATTCCATGTAATATTAACTTTTAAAGGAGTCTGCCAATCTAGTTTGGAAAGATTACAACAGAATGTTTTTGAAGTGTTCAGATGGGAAGCACTTTCCTTCCTGCCCTCCCTCCCTCCCCCAACTACAGTTTAGTATTTCGTGTTGCTTTTTTATACTTTTCAGCATTTTTAAGGCTGTGGAAAAACACCCTCCAAT
>JANHFX010004173.1:5547-46916 GCA_027560015.1 Chloroceryle amazona
GGAATAAGGGTAGAGAGGTACGAGTTCTCCCAGTGATTAAATAAAATTGTATTTAAATATCACTCAGTCAGAACCATTTATAAATAAGTATCCTGTGTGCTAAAGTGGACAGTGTTATGGAGTATTTGATAAAAGAAAACACTGACTCTGAGCTGGCAGAGAGAGATAGGTGGATATTCTTCACTCCTGAAGGCAAGAGTTGTTCATTAGAGCGCTCACACTGGAGAGGATACCTGATCTGATGGTGATATTTACATTTTCAGGAAATTGAAACAGTACATATTCTTTGCCAGTCTACATCCTGAATAAGAATCTTGTTTTCAGAAAGGTACAAATCTGTTTGGATTCCTTGTAGAACTGCAAATAGTTCCTATAAAAGCTGGCATGCTCCATGAGGCTGAGGTTCTTTCTGCATGTTCCAGGTGACATCCATTAGAAAGAAAACTCATTATGTGTGTGCTGAAATTCTGTTTTGATTCGAGTAAATATGCTAAATGATAGAAGTTTTTGTTGGTTAGTTGTTTTTTTGGGCTTCTTTTTGTTTTTTGATTGTTTGGGGTATTTTTTTATTTTTTGGGGTATTTTTAGTGCTTAATTAGGAAAGTTCTTTGGCATGTAGTATAGTGTCAAGGAGCACATTTAAACCCTGAGGGTTCCCAGGAAGTTTATCACTAACTTCAAAGTTAGTGTTTTAACTCTGTGTCCTGTTGTTAACTTTTAATATTCTTTGACAGAAGATTTTGCTCTGATGCCTTTCAGGTTTCATTTTAAAGATGAATAATTCTGAAAAAAATTTAAGGTCTGTGTCACTTACATGCCTGTATGAATGTGGGTACATAAAAATAGATGTAGTATGACACACATGCACCTTTTTATTAGATAAGCAGCATTTTGTGTTGGACGGTCCAAATGCAAATTACATTTAGGATAGACTTGAATAAAATTAACTTACTCCTGCATGCCTCATTATTTTGGATTTTTCATAAGTGTAAATTCTGTGTTAGAAATGCTACATTTAGGAAATAATGGATAACTTAAAATATTTTTCTTTGCCAGTTTTTGCTCTCAATGCTACCTTTCAGGATTGCTGATTTTTAGATATGCTCTGGTTCATTATTAATGGTTTGAGTGTTATTACTAAATGGGGGCCATGGAAAATATCCTGGTTTAAATTCCTTAATGGAGCTGAGAATTGACCTTGGTCTTGCAGTGTACTTCAAACTATCACTAAGCTCATACACTTCATATAGAAAAAGTGTAAGCTACTCTTTCTATGTATTTGCCCTCCCATGCTATCTCTCTTTTCCTGATATATATGAAAGCATTTCCTTCTACTGGAAATAGACTGTCTGATCCCACTACGGCTTGTTTCCACCTGAAGCTTGCAACAGACTTCAGGGAGAAAACACTGTCAAAGCCTTTTACATCAGCAGTAGCAATGTGTGGCAAATAATTCTCTGGACTGTCTTTAGTGATTGTTGTCTGCTGTTGCTGATGTGGATTATTCAGTACAGTGGAACAGGAGTCTGATTTTCTTGGAATATTAGTCTGTCGTGTCATGGCCAAATGCCTAAACAGGTTGCCATGAACCAGCTGAGGTGCTGCAGTGGTCCAGTCTGCACTGCTAGTTTGAGGTAATTTGACATAGATTAACCCGCAGTTAGCCCACTGGAGTAAAGTAGCTCCTGTTTATTGTCAAGTAAAGACCTGCACAGGAATCCTGATTGAAGTCTAGTGATATAATTTGTATGTCTGACACTTTAGCATTTATGTGCAACCACATAGTTATTCCATTAGCTTTGCTGAAGGATTTGAAGGTACAGACTATGAAAATTTGTAGAGACATCTGACTTTCAACTAGAGTATCAAGTTTCAAGTTTATAAGTATTAGTTTAAAGGAAATTTTCACTAAAAGTAAAATGTGAAGAGCTTGTCAGACTTTATAGCATTTTTTGTTGCTGCATTCAGTAAGGCTTTAGGCAACTCAAATTAAAAAAAAAAATAAAAGAAAAGAAAACCCACTGAAGTTCATTCCTCATCACTCATTTCCATTTCTTTCTGGAGGACCTCCTGTCCTACTTTGAGAAGGGCACTGGATGAGGTGACTCCAGAGGCCCATTCTAGGCAATGTTTTTATGATTCTGTCTGTGTTTAGCCTCAATGAAATAAGAAGTTTGTGGTAAAGACCCAAGAATAGGGGTAAGGAGACTTAATTCCAATTTCTGCTGGTGATAACTGACATTTTAACTATAAGAACAAACAGAGCACAAATGCAAAATATGCACTTCAGGTACATGTGTAATATAATAACAGTGGGGAGATGGGGTCCTGATCCTATCTGAGCCTCTAATTGATTGTTAATTCTTTGTGACTATTTTGTGACAGCTTATCTACACATTCAATTTTCTTTTTCTATATCTCCCAGATACCTGCTTCCAGATGACAGCAAAGCTACAAAACACAAAACTCCCATAATAAAGAAGAGTGTGAACCCCCAGTGGAATCATACCTTTGCTTTCAGTGGCTTGAGTTCAAGGGATATACGTAATGTCTGCTTAGAACTGACTGTGTGGGACAAGGAGTCTCTCTCCAGCAATATTTTTTTGGGAGGTGTCCGTTTGAGCACTGGAAATGGTAAGGTCCTGGCTGACTCATGATTGCTTTTCTGACTCTGCTCTCCCTTCTCACCTCACATGATTCATGTATATGAAGGATAGAAATGTTACTGAGTGCATGGCAAGTATATGGGAACTTGGGGAAATTGAAAAGGGAAAGAAGGCAACATGTAATCTGTAGGTGATTTAGTTCTTTCCTCCGCTGCATGAGATGTAAAAATTTGGTGCCAAGTTGTGCTTCTCCAGTCTGGAAGAACTGGGAATACCTTGGAAGCATTTTGTAGCATCCTAGTGAAAAGGAAGAGACAACTTTTGTCCAGCAGCAGACTTTCTGCTGCCTATGGTGTGATCTGGAAGAGACGCGAGTCCATTCCTCCTCTGTTAGGAGAAAGTTGCTTGTGGTGCAGAGTGGGAAGGTTTATGTGCCTCTATCCATGTGGCATGTGTGGAGTTTAATGGCAAACTGGTGCCCTCCTGTTTGCAGTTTAAGTCCCTGTACAGTTGGAGCGAATCAGCAAGGCCATTAACTGCTTTCTAATACAGCAAAATGTCTCATGTTTTCATAATTGCCAGGTGTAAGTAATGGCAAGGAGGTTGACTGGATGGATTCTCAAGGGGAAGAGCAGCATCTCTGGCAGAAGATGATTGACAGCCCTGGAGCTCCTGTGGAGGGGATATTAATGCTGAGATCCAGCATGGGAAAACGCAGACTCTGAAAGACTTTACTGTGGGGTACCACAGGTACTCCTGAGTTCAGTGGTGTTCAGGCTTTTGTCACTTTGCCCATTTGGAAGTGAGGAAGGGTTATACTCTTTGCCTTGGATATTAAGGCTCTGAGTGAGATTTTAATGCATTCTGCACTTTCATGCACACGTTTTTAACCCAGGCTTATTATATGGATTATATTTCTTCTGAAGTTGGTGAGAATTTGACCTTGTATGGAGATCAGAATGGCTTTCTCTGTCTCTCTGGAGACTGGAGTACAACTGACAAACATTTCTGCCTGAGGGGGGGTTAGGAACAGAATGAGAAAGTTCTTCAGTTAGTCGTTTATTAAGTAATGCCTGATTTACATATCTTCTTCTGGGTCAAAGATGGCCTAGAAGACCATCACTGATGCAGTACAAGCAGATTCAGAGTGAGTCTGTGTTTTGTTATTTGAAAGATAAAAAGCCATAATCTTATCAAGGGTACAAACAACATTTCTTTTATCACTTTTGGGCTGTGCTGTGAGCAGCATGTCAGGCTTGGGACCAAGCCTCCCACCAAGGAAGGCCAATGCACTGTGTTGCACACTAGAAACAGGCAGCAGGTGAGCTGGTGTTCTGATCCTCTCTGGGTTGTTTTAATGCACTGTATAAAGGCAGACTTGTTCAGCATAGTCAAAGAGCCTCTAATGGAAATATATTATACCAAATCCCTAGTTTCCATACTAAATAGCATTACTGTGGTTTATATTCATTTGACAGATCTAGGCAAGATCTTCTGATGTCATTGAACAAGAGTATGTTCGCATGCCTGTCCCCATCTGATACGTCACTGAGATGAGACACATACCGGGTTTGGACATAGTTAGCTAAGACCTGGATTCAACAGACCATGTAGTAAAGTGACATGATTAAAGCACATGCCAGAATGGTTTGCACAACTGTGTAATTTTCTCTGAATGGGCTGGGATCCTATTCAGGCATGTCCATGCACATTAACTATTAACCAGAGTAAGATGTTTTTTCTCCTGAACATCTCCCTGTGAGTTAACAGTGGATGTAATGATGAGTGGGTTTTAGGCAGTTCATACATTAATCTTATTAACCATGACAGTTGTTCAACAGTATTTTGCCATTTGGTTTCCTAAAGTGATTTTATACCTACTTAGATCCCCCATCCTTTGGGGGCTTACATGGGTCATATGTGAAGAGCATGCTGCTTTGAATAGTAGTTGTGGGCTACTTCTACCATAATGAGATAGAATGACAATCTTTTCAAGGATAGTACGTGTCTACTTGCAAGATTGGATAATAATATAATTACATGGCTCAGGGTATACGACAAAGGAAGATCAGTAAATGGAGAGAAGAACATTTCTTCTGAATTTTACAGAGTTGGAACACAGCTTTCTATTTGAACTAGTAAATTTGTCTATAGCTATTCTTATTTTCTCTATTTTTTTTTTCCCCAATATTTTATATTTGGAAGAAATGTAGTGCACTAAGCAAACAAATTGAAATATGAGGAAACATAATATTTACCTAAAATACTGGAGAAAACCCAAACTTTCAAAGTATGTATCATCGCCCTGTAAGTCAAAACATCAGTATCCAAAGATTTCTGTGATGAAGACAGGCAGTGAAATCTAACTTGAAAGGTACAAATGTTGTTCTTCACAATTCAAAAACTACAAGAAGCCTAGATTCAAGAACAGAATATTAACTGATATCAAAATTTACAGCTGTATTTATTTAGCTATCTATAGATGTTCTAGTGTACAATTATGTACATATATTTAGAGATTAATCCAAATTGTAGAATTTAATTTTTAATTACTTTTTTTTTTTCTTCTGTGTTTTTAAGGTATCTTATACTGGTTTTGGTTTGAAAGGCTTGAACCTGGGGTGGAACTTTAAAAGCCATCTTTTAAAATTCCAATATTATTAGCTTAAAAAAAAATGTTTTGTTAAAACAGTGTTCTTTGTTTTAATAAAACAATTTGTTTCTTTATGAATATTCTCTATTAAAACTCTGATATGACTTTTAAAAGTCATTGAACTGCTTGCCCAGTTTGGGACCCTCAGTTTTCAGAAATTACCAAAACATCTTCGAAAATAAAATTCCCTTGGAGAATCTTAATTTGGGAACCAAAAGTCAGTAGCTGCTCAAGAAAACTGACTTCATTTTCCTTCTTCATCTGTTCATTTTCTTCTGAAGTTCTGCTCAAATTGGGCAGTGAAGCAAGTCTAGTCTAGTTTTAGCTGGCATTTCATTTTTATGCTGCAGATGCTGTGAGCTAATTTAGAGCACAAATATCAAGCACATACATTTTAAGACCTTTTTCTAACAGTCTTTAAGTATTTTTTTTTTTCTCAACATCTCTCAAAGTGAAACCAAACCTAACTTTCGCTGCCTAAACTACCTCTTTCTTTATCAGAATTGATCTGAGTTGTCTTGGTTGTTTGTACTGCAAGTCTGCATTTATTTTGGGAAACATAATATTTTATTGACATGGAGACACAAGCTTGATTTTCCACTTGCTGGAAGTTGTTTCAAAAAGATGATTCTTGTTAAAGCTAAACAAAATTATTCTTCCTGGTAAAATTCCAGCTAGAGTTGGATGATTTGGGTTTGTTTCATTTGGACTCCAAAATGGACACGTTTTTCTCTTGACAAATCGAAAAAGGTAAAATAATTTTGTATTGAACTAAACCTTTTCTTTTTGACATGGAGTACAAGAGGTTGTCTAATTTGTGAATTGCATTTTCTAGCCTTCTAAACATGAACATTTTAGCTAAATCAAGTATTGCTTTGAAAGGAAGAAGTCTGTGCTTTACTACTTCATCTTCTGCCCATTTTGGTCTTTATGGTAGAGCTCATGATGAGTGGACTCATCTGGGAAGTGTTGCCCAGCTCATAGATAGGTTTTTAATTCTGCCTTTTCCTTTCAAAGGGCCAAAATTCTCCCCCTCATCCTGCACCTGAAATTGTAGACAGGGCTATGAATAGACTGTAGGTGTAAACTGCAGTTCAGCATAGAAAAAGAACAATTTCACCTGGGAAGCAATTCCAGCCAAGGTGGTGGTGTTTGTCACTGATGGGATTTAGAGTAATAGTGAAATTACCTCCTAGGTTAGCAGTGACAATTCTGTGGTTTGGTAGCATATAACACGTCTCTCGCCCTGTCCCAGATGAGCCTCAGACAGATGATGAGCATCATACAAGTACTAGAGCAATTTGACAAGCTTTGCTGTTCTGTGATGATATCGGCACATTTGTAGGAAGCGTTTGATTTGTGGAAAATGCCACATTTAATTATATCTCTTATGTCTTTGTTCTCTTCCTTTAGAAAAATGATTTATGCTTTGGAAAAAGCACGAGATGATTAACTGCAGATGTGATTTATCCTTTCCCAGATATTTGAATTAATTGCCTATAATTGTGTGTCATCACATACTGTGTGTCACCAGGCTGAACAAAAAGACAGAAAGCCAGGAATTTAGGCTACAGCATTTCTTTTTTCTTTTCTTCTTTTTTTTTTTTTTTTTTGTATGTATGAACATTTACAGTATTGAAGGTACATGGATAGTTTACCCAAGACTAATTTTTAGGAGAAAATAGCCATAGTTTTAACATTAATTCATAAACTGCCCATCAAAAAGAGCTGATGCTGAGAGCTTTCAAAGGCCCAACAACCAGATTTCAGTATCCAGCCATGCTCTCCAGAAGTTTCTCTGCTCAGTTAATCATAATATGGGTACTTTAGGCTTCTGAATATTGATGCTCTTGCTTGTGTGCTTAGATGCCAAAAGCAGGCTAAAATAGGTTTGAAATGGCCTCCCCATCTCCTCCACCTCCATCATGTTACATTTGAGTGAGGGTGGGCAGAAAGCTGCAAAGACTCTGAGGGACACTGTTGCCATCGTCCTGTGCTAATCCACGTGCCATTGCTTTCATTGAATGCCTGTTAGATGCCACATTTTGATCTTTCTTTCCTAGCTGGATGCTTTAGCAGATGTTTTAAGAGAGAAAGCAGTGGGATGGTGAGTATGCTTTGATCATGATGCATTAGGCTGGAATATTATTATTCTGTCTTCTTCCAATGCAGATTATGCTAAGGTAGAGTGAACAAGTCATTTTGATGTATTATTTTTTAATTTTATCTTCCTGTCTCATTGCCCTGCCAAGTGCAATTATGCTAAATTTTATTCTGCAAAATATCAATTAAACTGTAGCAGCAAAGCAGCCATTGAACATCCACTGGTGCTGATTGATAAGGAGAGGTAACAGGAGGGTTGCATTTATACTGGCATAATTTTTGCTTCTTGGGGTGTATGTGCGTTGCCCAGTTTCAGGCATGTGAAGTTTGCAGTTTTCCCCGTAAAGTCAATGAAGAGAGAGGCTGCTTGGATCTCCTACACCTTTGAAAAAGTGCTCCGAGTCCTGTTTCCATAGCTGTGTGATTCACACAAGATAATAATGGTTGTACATGAATCTTTGCAAGGGTCTCTCTTCCCTTCATCTCTTCCTTTGGTTCAGCAACCCTCAAGAGAATGTTCTACCTGAATTTTAATCTCCCTTATCTGGAAGAAGGCAGCATACAGCAGTTAAGTGATAGCCCCACTTATTTTCATCCCTGCAAGGTGTTACTTCCCTAACATACAGTATTGATTTTCAGCATTTTGCAACAATGACAGAAATAACCACCTCCTCAGAGCTGATCCATGCACCCTTTTCTGGTTTTGTCTTGTTTTAAATTTATGTATTTATTTTTATACACAGAAATGTATACGTTTGAGAACCTGAGAGAAACAGTGGTTGTACATGTGACGAATTACAAAATAGGATGCAGACTTGTATTTGCAGTGATGTCTTTTACCATAACTCAGCAGGAGGTGCTGAGGAGCATGCTAGCAGAACTTTACCACTGTCTCCCAAGAATTTCCTGCCTGGTGACTTCATTTTGCAAATGCTGTTTGAGAAGTTGTAATAATACAGTGTTAATTATACTGTGTATATTGACACTGGAAAGTGAATCTCAACTTGCTTTTTAGGTGTTTTTAAAGTTGCTTTTGAAACTCACCCTTGCTGCATCTTGGCCCCTTATTTAGATGAGTTATTTGAACAATTCTACTTTGTGGCAATAAATTATATATGTGTGTGTGTGTGTGCTAGTGCTCCTGACAGCTTGGTGTATATTTTTGAGGGTAGCTCTAATTGTTGAGGTTTGCCAATTTGTTGCAGCAATTAGAGAATGTCACATATCCCTCGTTCTGCATTTGTTCTACTTAAAATCTGTTGCTAGCTATTTAATTGTTCTGCTGGACATGAACTGTAGTAGCAGTAAACAGCATTGCGGTATGTGAAGTTCTGCCCAAATTTAGACAAAACGTTTCCTTCCCAGAACATTTCTGTACTGTGCACTGTACACTCAGTTTTGTGGACAAATGTGGCTGGTAATACATTTGCAGCTTTTACCAAGATTACTGTTCTATCTTTTAAATTAAAATACTGAAACGTTGCTGTGCCCTTGTCTCTTCTAAGATGTGCTCCAGCAAACTATAAGCATGTGTCCCAGGAATAGCCCGTATAACCTCAGTGAGGTAAAGACATTACTTCACTTGCATGTGATGAATAATGCAAGAGGCCTGGCATGTCTTCAGAGGTGGGATTCTATTGACAGTGTTTCTCTCTCTCTGCTTTTTTTTTTTTGGTCTTAATTTCTATACTTTAAGTGTTTTTCAGCTATTTTTTATTTCACTATCACAAAACCTGTTTTCGTTTTAACACACAGTTTAAGAATAAGGGAAATGCAGTGTTCTCTTCCCCCTTCTCAAGTAATTCTCTAGCATGTGCGTTAACCCTGCATGTTCAGCCGGTCCTCTCCTCTGTCTCCAAATCTCTTACCTCTTCCGTAGTTTAAGATCCTACCCACCTGAAAATCCAGGTATGTTCAAAATGTATTTTTTCTGTAATTACTGGTTCTGATTTTTTTTCTTAAGAAAAACACAGTTGCTCACTCCAGTTTATACTTTCAGCTGAGTCGTGTTCACTTCAACTTACCGCTCAGAGCTGAGGACTCTCTTCCATCTTCTCCTGGTTCTCCAGCTCTCCAGGTTTTTATGTCTTGCTGTCTCTTCCTGACTAACCAGGAAGGCAAATAATGTTCCTGGGCTCTGGGACTGTGCTTGCCTCTGCTCGCTTTTGCAGGAATATGAAATTCTGACTCGGTGAGTTGGGTTACTTCACCTAGGTTAGAGACCACCTCAATGAGATTCACTGGTGTCTTGGAGTCATTTGGGCACAGGCAGCCCTCACACCATTCCTGTCTAGCTTGTCCCCATGCTTATGGGTGCTGGAGGTCAAACACATAAACTGGAAGGCAGCTGCAGATTGGGAAGAGCCCTTCTGCCATTCCTCAGCTCCTTGTACCTTTTACTTGGGACTGTACTTAAGGATTTGCTTGGTGTTCTGGAAAACACCTGTGTAAATTCTGGACAAACCAACTGCAGTCTCATCTCCTCTTTTCTCTGAGTTTGACAGATGCCAAGAGCTCCCTGTGAATCTTAAGTATGAGACAACCTAATTCCTGAAATGAGAAGTCATGGTTGCTTTGCGGGTGCCTGTGTGGCAGAGGGAGATACAGTGGTAACTAGATACACGCTAGCACATTCTGCATGAACACTGCCTTTCCTGTCTCCTTCCCTTGCATTTTACAGAGCCTGCAGCAGCTGGATCACTGCTTGGAAGAGGCCAGAGAAACTTACATTATTCACTACTGCCCATGTCCTCACCAGCTTCTCTAGCCCAGTGTGGCTGCTCTCTGCCTTCTGGCATCTGCTCACGCTTTCCCACTCGTCCCTTCACTGAGCTGCCATAAACACATCCTCCAGACACAGATGGGGAGAGGAATACGCAGCAGCTACGCAGCTGAGAGAACCTCTGCCATGTCCTGATGGTGTGAAGATGTACAGCACCAAGAGACTGAGTGAGGTGAGTGGCTGGAAGTGATCTCGTGCTGAGGCTGCACAGCCTAAGCTCCATTATTTCACCACCTCCAATTTAAAAGTGGGTTGCGATCGTAAAAGCCTTTAAATGTACTTCGGGTTACATTTTAGCCTCTGTGTTTTCATTAATTATGTTTGGCAGTCTGACTCATGCTCTTATGTAAGTACTGAGCTGTAACGAAGCTCCATGTCGTAGTCATTTAGTGCAGAGCTGTAAGGCTCATTGGTGTTTTCATTAAAATGTACCACTTTCTGCCCCAGAGGGGATGGTTTGAATGTCAAGAATAGGAGTGTGCAACTTAAAATTTTGCCTCTTTTCTGCGGGTGTAGAGGAGGTGTGCAACGGCAGGGGTTCTCATCAAATTAGGGGGATTCTTGGCTACGATCTGGGGAAAATCAGGCCATTTACAAAATTGTTTTGTGCTTATGAGAAATTGCTGCCTCCCACAATTTATCCCAGTAGTTTTGTTCACAAAAGATGTTGCATGACATAAATACTAATTCTTTCCTGGTCTAAAATAATTGAAGTCTTTTGGTACATACTCAAAATTGAAAAGTATCTCTAGATTGTGGCTGCATCCACATACTGTGATCCACCACAGCTCCTGCAATGAACAGCCTGGAGGTGGGAGTGGAAAGGACAAGACTCATGACAGGTCTTGCTTTTTGGAAACAGACTTTAATCCTCCCAACTAAAATTCATGTTTTAAACAGGATTTGTGTTTAGACGTCAGCAGTAAGATTAGAACTATAGCAAGAAGAGCCATGTTGGTAGTACAACAAAGACTTCAGCCTGTATCATTTAGAGGGAGCCGAATTTTCTGTTAAACATAAAAAAAAAAAAAGTCCACTAGTGTAGATACTGCGCCTTGTTTATGCAGTGTCATGTTTCTGGGACCAAAAGTCTACAGGATGAATTGCTTGAATATACTTGAATATTTAGAGTTTATCTGAATATAGAAATGCAGGGCTTAAGCCAGAAATGCTAAGTCCCTTGTTCAAACACTGCTTCCCAAAAGGCCAATCTGCCACATCCCCGCTTAGCATACACACAGGCTGATCCGACTCCAAAACGGAGACGGCACATGATGTTTTTCACTGTTCACCACAAAAATGCACAACAGAAAATGCCAGAAACCTTATATTACTAATCAAGAACAGCTTTCCTTAATCACAAGATTTTAACAGATGTTCTGTGCAGAACTATAACTAGTAATCCAATCACTCATGCACTCTCCTCCACTTAGTTCAATTTCCTCTAACAGCTTAGTGATTGCAATCACTTTCCTGATTGCTGTAATCATAAAGCCCCACTCCTGTTCACCCAGTCATGAAAGGTGACTGGACGCACTGATTCCGTACCTAGATCAAAATGGAGCAGCAGCAGATTGGAATTGCAGCAATTCAGTAGAAAAATCAGACCCATTAGAGATAGTTCTAATAAAAAAGAAAAAAAAGAAATAATTGGAAATCAGTTAATGTGGTTTTCTTCTCTGAGGGGGTCCACTTCTGTGTTCGTGCTGTTAGCATATGTGTGACAAAGAACCTGAGCCAGAGAACTGTGGCCACAGCAAGTAGGTGGATGGATGTGTCCTCAGGCTGTCTCTGTTCCACATATGACACTTAAGGCTTGAAACAATTTGGTGTGCCCAGCCATGTCTAGCTTTCTTAACCACTGGTGTGAGGCAGCAGAGGAAAGGCAACTCGGGGCACAGCTGTGCCCACCAACATTCTGGCTCTTATCTTGCTTGCTCCTTTATAGTGGTCCAGGAATGACTTGCGTTTTGGTTTGGTCAGGTCTGGAAAAGAAATGCTATTGCTGTGATTTTTGTCACCAATCACATCTTTCCATCTTATTCCTAAAGACAACACTCTGAAAGCTCAGTCAGGATTTCCTTGCCCCTCTCTTTGCTCGGCCTTGCAAGCCTGCCACCACCACCTGCAGAGTTCAGGGAATCTTCAGATCATTTTTGCCTTTAGCATGAGCACTGCCGGAAGCCCTCACTAGTGCCACGCCATGGTTTCATACCTGCTCTTGGGTGTTTATAAACAGCCTCCTCAGTACTCCTGGAAGCAGACCATTCTGTTCAGAACACATGGTCTACAGCCACCTGCGCTCCCTCCTTGGTGCTTCTGCTAGCTAGTGTCAGGGCTGACTTCCTCTCTTCACATTCATTCCCTCATGAATTCACGCTTTTTTGAAGGAGATTGTCTAATTTCTTAGGGTGTGAGAGACCAAATTCTGGTAATGATTTCTTCAGAGATGCTGATAAACTGTTCCTCTGCTAACACCAGCGTGTGAAATTGAACAATCTACCTTACGGCCAAAAGGAAACAAGCATTTTGCTGAAAAAACATCTGCTATCATCTTGAGTGGCAAGAATGAACAGCACAGACGGTGGATTGCTGCTTTTCAGGTGTGTCAAGTTGTGCATCATAGCCTGTAAACAGGTATCCAAAGCTGTAGCTCACAATTTTCAGTCCTTCGATGCTTAGATTTTTCATACATGATGTATATTCTTTGCAGTGGATTGGCAAGACTGTGGACTGTAATAAAACAAAAGAAAACTCTTCCCTTCTTTTTTTAATTTCCTCTTAACAATTTATTAAGAAGGGAACTGTTTTGTTAATTTCCAAGTGATGATTTGCAAACAAGTATTTTCACAGATCTGTAAATGACAAATCCTTGAGGAAGTCTCCCTGGGGATAATGGTTCCCTGCCATCAAATCAACAGCCTGGTCTGTCTCCAAGATAGACGGGAAAGAAATCTGCTACTCCAAGTCCATTAGACATGAAAAGCCAGAAGCAGAACCACACCAGGTGAGAGCATATTTTTCTATCAATCATTGCGTTATGTGGTCTTTGGTAATTGCTACCCATCTTCTACACTGCTGGCTGTTCCTTTGTCATACTCCTTCTGGCAATGATTTCCATACTGCTGCTATCAACTATTTTCTTTTTGCTGCTGCTGCAAACGGAAATTTGTGTTGCCTTTGGCTTATGCTTTGTTTTTGTGCTTGACCATATTATTAATGGAACTGAAAGACACTGCGGGGGAGCTTGCACGCTTTCAATCTGAGGCTAATGTCTCTGTTATCATGGTTTGCAGAGAGCTATTTTGATCCAAGTTTTGAATTAATCAACTTTTATCTTCAAGAAGAATTTCAGACAACTATCTGTTTGCAAAACAATATTTTATTAATAAAAAGACTTATAAACAGTAAGAAAGAAACCCCAATTTTACACTGAATGAAAAATCCAAAATAAACTCTCAGAAACGTGCCTTAGTTCTTCTCTTCACTCTCTGTACAAGAAATTCCATTGGGCAGTAATCCTACATACACATTTATCTAAAGTTGTCTGAAAGTATACTTCTACTGCATACTTCTAAGAGGACTAGCTACAGAGCTGGACAGACTTAAAAATACATACAAAAAAATCTGTACATCGGTGATTAAAAAAGCCATGCTTTGTGTAGCACCAAGGGCAAAATTATGCAGATTGAAAAGAACTTCACTGACAACTGCAGGCCCTGCAATCCTGAATTAGGGACATGACTGACCAATTTCTGCTTGCAGTTTCATCTCTTCTTTTCTCAAGGGAAAATTGTCTATAAGTGCAAAGAGCTCAGCTGGTGTTGCTGGGAAAGGATAGCGTTCCTTGTCCATTCCGTGCTTGTCCATCACCACAATGTTGAAATTGTAATGGGGGATCCTCAGGAGCAGCCTACAAAATAAGGAACTTTTGTTAAAGCTTGTCCTCTACTGCCTGGGCACTTCAAACTAATAAATGGCAGAACCAGCCTGCTGGCTCTAACCCAAGGAAGACAGGAATGTTCAGAAGGGGGCTGCACGGGGGCTGCTTTGTTTCAGCTGTAAGAACAAGGAGTCAGGTAGTGAGTGGGTGTCAGCACGTGCTGCAGGCTGGATGTCTGCTTCAGGGAAGGGTCAAGGTAACTGCACTCAGATCTGTTTTCTTCTGAGACCTCTGACTGTTAGTATAGCACTTGCTATCATTACCTATTATTATTACCTATTGCTATTACAAAAACCCATAACTTTGGTAAGGTGCAAGGCATCAAAATTCACCTTCCTCAGCCTCTTAACAAGTGTGAGTGCTATAGGTGTTGTCTTGTTGCAATTAGGGAGCTTGACTCCTAAATCCAAACTAAAATAAAGTTTGAAGCTATGGTGAAAGAAAACTACACTGCTCTTGTGCCTCATCTGGCGTAAGAAAAATGCTTACCTTCTACAAATCCAAATGCTAACCTGCTGAGATTTCCAAAATTTTAACTAGGGTACGTGTGCTCATTAGCTTACTGGATGCAAATTCTGAAGAGCATCTTTATTCGAGATGTTTAAGGGTGCATTTAATTTTAAGTACCTTCTAAAACTAGAATGCTGTAATTTACACACTGCGGCAACAACAGAGAAAAAAAAATAAAATGGAAAAGTAACTTTCAGTGAGTGCAGGGCAGGTCACACAGAACCAATTTCCAAAATGTAGCTTCATTAAAGGCTGCAGAGTGGGAGGGGGTTGGGTAGACAATGAGGTGTTATCAGAGCTTATTATTTTCTACAGAGCCACAAGAATATCACTTCAACATTACTAAAAGTCCTTTTACTTTTTTTTTCAAATGAAGAGAAGCTCTTCGTGCTCTCTCTTTCATTTTTCTGAGAACAAATGTGTTTGGTGTTTTTTTCAATCCTAAAAACCCTCTACGCCTTGCCAGCATTTTTTATTGTACCTGTTTAAAAGTTGCTACACTTCCTCAGGCATATCACAGAAAATATTGCCTAAAATGCTCCTGGACCTTCTTCCCAGATAACTACTCCTTTCCCTGCAAAGGAGGCCTTCACTTTTGGCTCGTGTAGTCCTCCTGTCCCTAGGAAAGGCTGGCACTCAAAGTTTCCATTTCAAGTGAAAACTAACTCCCTACCAGTCTAAAACCAAGTCAGAAAAGCTTAGGTACCTCAGTAAAACTGCTGAGTGGTGCAGTCAGGCTGGGGAGGCTGAGATAATTTCCCCTTTGTAATACTGCCTGTATCATTTCCCATCTAGAACTTCAGAGAGCAACCACTGTTTCCCCTCTGGCCTGGCCACAACCACCAACAGTGCCGCAGAGAAGAGGAGCTGCCATTTGGGGCTACACTGGCACTGCAAAGTGACTGCAGCCTGTCACAACTGCATCAGACCAACTCCGGCACAAATACAGACATATCTGAGGTGTTTTCAGGCAGCACCCAAAAATACAGACCTGTTACACAATCAAAGGGATACAGAAGGAGTTCACATGAATTCAGCAATTTGCTCAGTTTGAGCAAAGGGCCAAGGAAGACATGGCACTTGAACAAGGGGCACAGGCTTCAGCTTGTTTCATATTTGAATGGGTCACAGCCCATTTAAATTTGAAGCATGCTGAAGTCTATGTTCTTAATTTCATAAATACCAAGTGCCCACGAATTTGCAGTAGCTGTTGCAGAGACAGAGAGCAAATTAACCCTAAAACATCATTATCTGTGTTCCAGTGAGTAGCTATGTCCATTAGAGTAGAATACATATATTTACGGAGTAAGATGTAGGGAATCAAAAGCAATACATCATATATGCTAAGGTGCAAACACAACAGTAGTGAGAGCTTACTTTACCTGAGTTGCAGGGCAAGTGATGGGGGCAGCAGCTTTACACCTATTCTTCCTATCTGTGCGGGGAAGACGCCAACCAATTCAACTACGGTAACATGTCGGAGGTCTAAACCACACTGTGCTGGCTGGAAGGGTTAGAAGAAGATAGAGGTATGTTAGTTATCAGTGAGAGAACAGAGGGTTGTTTTGAGCATGCAGGGAGTGTTCATAAAAAGTCTGATCTTCTTACATTATTGAGATGGTTTAAATTGAAATGAGAGCATGCTTTGAAAAGGCTCTTAATTCTCACTGTGAAGAACTGGAGCCTCAAGACTCCCGGGGATGTTAAATGATGGATTCTTAACTACTCTAAGAAAAACAACACACAGGACCACCTAAGAGAAATATAAACTTGTCTTTGTAATGACCTGAAAAGATGCCAGGGTATTAAACATTGTGCCAGTAATCTAATTTGGCAATCAAAGCAAGATACGTGACATGGAAGTCAACTGCAGAAAGTTGTTTTTTTTTTCATGCCAGCTTGTTTTACCACTTTCAAGGAGTGGGAAAAGTACTACAGCCATTGAATTAGGATTTTGAACTACTTCACTTTGATCCATATACTGAATTTTCTTGCCAAGTTAATCTAATGGGGGAAAATAAAATTTTGGTTTTTTTAGTTGAATACAACTGTAATTTACACCACAGTTAAAAACATCATCATGTTCATATCCCAATCATTATTTATACTGAATTTTGTTAGAGCTGTGAGAAAAGAAACAAGACAGAAGCACCTGCCCCTGTGAAAGAATACAGGACTGTCTTCTTTACCTGAGGACACAGATATATTTTTGAGATACATCCCTAAGTCTAGCAAGAATCAAACAAGAGCATCACATTTACAACACATAACAAGGACAGTTACCAGAAGTTTTCTTTTTCTTGGAACAAAATACCGCAGAGCTACCTCCAGCATTCTGAAGGATTTCTATGCTGAGTCTCTGGTCCTTTATTTGCTGGTGCATTGGTTATTTCTGAAGCTATTCACACTTCCTTGCATTGCAGTTACAAGTCTGCTTTGCCTGAACTACAAACCACTGAAGTGTTGGATGGTTTGGGTTTTTTTCAGCTTCTTTAGAAGCTGAGTTAGGGAATGACTATTAAGTACAAGTTAATATTAAATGGTTTTGGAGATGACGGAAGAGGGACAGACCTGCCTGGGATTCAGCAACTGGTCAGTCAGAGGCAGCAAAATCCATAATGGAGATGAATTAGAAACGGGGGAGATGTTTCAACTCAAACCCATGTAAAAAGGATTAATCCAGAACCACTTCTGCTTCAGCCAGATCCTCCCATGGCTGCACTATAACAGCTGAACTTAGCACATTTATATCAAACAGTGGAGCTTGTTGAGCTTGTCTTCTTTTGTCTTTCTTTACAGAGAAAAAAAAATAGTTGCACCCCCCCTCCCTCCCCAAGTGTTTTACCTGCAGCAGTCCCAACTGCATCCTGTAGAAGAAATTGGCTGCAGTAGGAGTTGAAATAATTAGCAGTCTCCGCTTCTCATAAAATTGATCCAGAAGTGCAGCTGCAGTCCTCACATTCACATTAATATTCATGGCTAGAATTAAATTTAAAATAAAAGTTAAAGAGCATGCTGAAAACAGACTTATTTCTAAAAGCAAAACTGCCAGCTAGCAGAAGAACAAGAAATAAAAAAAAAAGATATGAGTCAAATACTGGCCCCATTGAATCCAACAATTTTATCTTAAGCTGCTCCAGCTTGCAAGATGGATTGACTCCAGAATGCAAAGGTTTGTAGACAGCTTTGATCTAAAACGCATTATCAGTTGTGGGGCACCATCATCATCCTAGGAAAGAGCAGCTAAATGTGGCAAAGACTTCAGCTGTTAAGTGCAAACTGGCAGAGGAGACAAAGATGTTAAGCTTCTTACCTCTAGGGCATTAAAGTTTCCAGTGGTATTGCACCCCACACCCACTTCCCAAATCCTCACTGCCAGGAGAGCCATTGCTCTGGCAGCCCTTCTGGTGAAGAGGTGAAATACTCACTCACATGCACAGGTTGGCTCCACTCCTGACCACCCCAAGTTGTACTGGCATACTCTAGCTGGGCTTCCTTGCAGCTCATAGCCACCAATGCAGGAGAACTCACACGTAGCACCGTAGTTATTTCCATCACCTGAACACTTGATGTAGCCATTATCTGGGGCATTCAATTTCACACAGCGCCTGACTTTAAGCAAGAGGCAAAAAAAAAAACAAACAAAAAACACATGAATCACCACCCCATTTGCTACTAGGGGAGCAGGTCCAGGGGAATACACAGAGAAGGTATTTTTCTCTTTTTGCTTTCTATACAATTAGTCATGTCCTTAAAAACCCCAAGCAACCAAAAAAATCCTCTTAAGGGCAGCAGGGTCTTAAGCAAGGTGGTATCCTCCCTTTCAGCATCAACATACACTTTATATAAACATACATATGCAGACAAGTACATAACTGAGGACATTTCTCAAACTACCTATGCCAGATGCAAATCAGTGACCGTATTTATAGGGTAAAACATCATTTGTACCTCTGACTTTGACAAGAAATTTGCAAGTGCCTTTGTTTTCAGCTCGGTCGTAAACAGTATACTGGATTTTGTGGTCGCCTTCCGGAAAATGTGACCCTGGTGGCAAGCCTTTCAAAATAACACTAAAACAGGAGACAAAACAGGACATTCATAAATTGATCAATACTTTCATACAATACTGTAAAAGCCTGAAGGTTGACATCTGTGGCATACTAAGATTGTCTGGCTTGTCTGCATGACTGAAGCCTGAGAGCAAGCAAAGGAAGACACAGGGCAGTGGTGACCACACTATTTAAACTTGCTACCAACAGCCCACCCTGGTCACAGAAAAGGGCCCCCTGCTGAGACAAGGGATGCAGAGCAGGCAGGGCCTGCTTGCTTCCTAGAAGACAATCCGTAGTGTAGCAAAACATCGCGCTTTGCCCAAACGAACTCGAGCTTCCTTTGCCTTACATAAGGCAAAGTCAAGATTGAGCCTCTCCCTCATTTTATATCATGAACAATTCACAGTCAGAGCTTCAGTGTAATCCAGAACTGGCAGAGTGTACAAAAGCTTCCAGCCTCTTACAATGGGGATGTATGCTGCTCTGTACTGCTCCTGTGCCAACAGTCACTTGTAACTGTTCCTACGTACGGAAACGGAATATAAAATCAGATTTGTTGTCACAGCAGAAGGGTGTGGTGATCCACAACTGTGGTTTCACCTGGAACTTGCTCCTCTCTTGTAAACGCAGCAGGAGACTGCAGATGGGTTACCTGTATCCTCAGTACTGAAGCTGTGAGGTTGAGAAGTCTTCCACATAACAGAAAAGTTTATGTACTTGTACAACTGCAGGACCCAGTGCATTTAAAGAAAGTACTTCATACTCTTTAAAACATCACAATTTAGCAAGATTTTATAAAAATAAAAATGTGATTTATGGAAAGGCTTCCAAAGATTCAACAGCTAGCCTCTTTGGGGCTGGGAACAGTTACTCATATGCCAAACAATAAAAACAGTGGGTATTCCTCATTTTTTTCCCTGCCAGACATTACTTCATCAAAAAGACTTCAGAATGTCTTTATTTTGACACTTTTCAAAGTTTTTATTTTGTCAGACTTTATTTATTTTTTAATGCTGTTAATTGCCTTAGAATTATTATATCAGCCCTTAATAGCAATATTGTTTTTAGTTGTGGTATGAATTCTTCTTTCTGATGTTAATTACAGCAATAAAAAGGCTTTCATTTTGTCTTTTGACAGCTTTTTTGAATTTATATAAAACTGTAAACATCTTTAAGCTTACAGCTTTGAGCTTTTAAGCTTAACCATTAAAAGATGCAACTTGCTTACCGAAAGAAGCAGATTTTCTATACTCCTACCTTTACAATAATCTACCTGGTCTGACATAAATCTCCTGCATGATAAAGACTGGAAAATCAGAGACAGTGGTACCATCCCAAGTACACCTTGCTCTTCTGGAAATTATGACTGTAAAACCATAAAAATTGATAAGGAAATTTTGAAGTGCTAAGGTTAAATCCAACATTTAAAGCTACCGAAGTTTCAAATGAGAAGCATTACTGGCCACCCTCATCAGCTGAATTGTTCACTAAGGACCCCAGGAATAAAAAGTAGAAAACGCAAACATCTAGATTTGCACCTACTCTGTCAGAATCCCGTCAGCAGTGTCTCGTCCCTCCGGGGTGTCCCAGAACACTCTGGCTGTCAACTTGTTGGGCTCTGCGGTTTTCTCCTTCACACTTGGGCACTGGATTCTTGGAGGTTCTGTATCTGTTGAAATAAATGCCACAGAAATGGGCACCTGTCCCTGTGCTACTCGTTTTCTTCACAGCTCTTCCCCATTGTCAGCATAACCCGGGACCACCTTCAACTGCCCTCCTCAGTGCTGGAGCCATCCCAGTCAAAGCATGTGAAGCTTGTATTTCTCAGCTCTTTGTAAGAGGAATAAGTGATGATAATGCTCTTGCAATGTAAAAAACTAACTGAAAGTAGTTACTGTAAATTTCTTTACATAGTCCCCAGTTAAAAAACAATGTCAACAGACTTTTTTTTAGCTTTGAACTCTTAAGAAGGGATGCCCAAGTTTGCACCCAAAGAGCCTGTAGATTCTGTTTATCTGTTCTTACTCTCTTTGTTCAGCTGCACAGTAGAAATTGTGGCTAAGAACATCTGTAAAGCACATTGAACATAAATCTTCCTCTGCATGATGGGTTCGCATGTTACTGTTACCATACTGGTTATTTTCCCCACAGCAATGGCAAAAAGAGAAATAACAGAAGACTGATGCAATCGTCATTTTGCAGAGAACTGCTGCTGCATTTGATTTTTTTCAAGTAATTCTTATAATAATGCCTTATAGATAATACAAAACAAAAAGTAGACCAGGGACATGTTGAAAGCTCATTTAACTTGTAGGGAGCATTCTGTCTCCTTTCCTCATGTTTCTTATTCACTCCTTTATTTTTCAAGTACCTTTGCATTATGTGTGGAAGGAAATCTGCTCACACCACAGCCAGCAAGAGCTCTGCCTTCCTCTACAAAACTGTTACGTTGCTCTCAGTAACCCCCCAGTGTAGCTGAATGAGGGTCGGAAATAACCCAGTCTCACTAAGGCTGCTTTTGGCTCTGGTTAGTTTACTGTGGCGGCAGCTCAGTGCTGTGCTCAGGAGAGAATACATCAAATAAACATCATGCTGGAATAAAAGAGCAGCATTTAAGGACCCAGTGTTTTAAGCACTTAATTAATCAGAAAGCCCATTAGGCTATTTAGCAAACAGGCTTGGACTTCTATATTGTAAAGACAAACAATGCAGTTACTGTGGGAACCAACTCACCAAGCACCCAGGGGCCAGGCAGCTTTTTCAGCTGGACTTAACACAATTCCTGGAAAGGATATTTTCTTTGGTCATTCCAGCTGCCTCTTAGCATTCAACAGGCACTAAATGAACCCCACCAGAATAACTCCATTTTGAAAGGGACCAAGAGCAAGCAGCCATCTACCAAAGAAAGAGGCTCTTCAACTGCAGTGGCCATTGGGGTGTGTTAAACCAAACCATGCTCAGGTCTTTTTCCTCACACCCTTGTACGAAGCTGCAGCCAATCTGCAGCATATTAAGCACTACGGCCACAGCCTGACAGAAGAAAAATGGGTCTAAAAATACCCAACCCATTAAAATGCAAAGTCACCAGAGAACATCCAAGCAAATACACACGAGACAAAACTGAAATGCAAGCTCCCTAAAGGCCTTCAATAAAACATATGACACAAGCAAGGTGCCCACCTGCAGGTCAGAAGAATAAACTGGTTCCAAAATAAACCCTAATGGAGGAGCTCACAAGACTGCTGACTTCTGGAGAGGTCTTGGCAGAGGGAAAAATCATCCTGTAAGAGCTGGATTGTCAGACTCTCTCAAGTATTCCTGGGCAGGGCTGGAGCCAGGACACACTGCACGGTGTCTGACATCATAGGGCTCATCTTAGGCTTTTGCTACAGTGTTACTGCTCAAAGACCTATGAAAAGCCCAGCAGAGTTACCTAAGCTGTTTAGCGGGGCTGTGTATTAAATGAGCGAATCTCACCTGCAAGGTTTAAATCATGGGCAGGGAAATTGAGTTTTTATACAAAAATTTGGCACTATTCAGCCACATTCTTGTAAGCTGTTGCTTTTCTTGGCTACTCAGCAGCAGCGGCAACTGGTACTCTGGCTCCGTATGGAGAAGTGGCACTGCAGACATGGCATCAGGAGGTCAGCAGTGGAATACTGAACTTTAAAGCAGCCTTTTGAAATTTGTGGAGAAAAATGTTAAGTTTCCAAATAGGTTTGAGATGTATTTATTTATTTTTTAACCATCATTCTGAGACTGGCCAAATTAACAACTTCAGCAAAATTTAAAGAGCTTGTTAATTGTCTTGCTCAGAGTTTGTTTAATGTTTATTTGCTTGTGAATTTGGGGTAACGAGAGGCAAGAAACAGAGCGAAAGTACTGAGTGCCCACTACTCATTTATTCGAGTCCATAGGTAAATGGTCTGTTGCTACATAGAGACACCAATTAATACTGATTGCTGATGACATTAAACAATGGCTAGAAGTTAATTCAAAACATTAGTCCATGTCAAAAGCATAGAGATTAAGGGAAGGGACATTACAAAAAGGGGGGAATGAAAAACACTGTCCTGTTCTCCCTACTTATGTCCACAAGGTATTGCTCTGTATTTTAAAACATCTGTTATCAGGGCCTGTATAATTATCACATCAGAGTGCAAAGTTCATTTCAGACATCTGTAGCTGGAAGATGTTAGTTAACTACCTATCAGTACAGTCTTAGGATGTGACAAAAGGATGACTTAGCACAGTGACAGCCATTTACCACAACCTCTGTTATACAAGGAAAATTAAACCTTTATAGAAGAAAAGATGGGTGACATTTTTCAATCTCCCAGAGGAAAACACCTATTTCAATTTAAGTTCCAGTGTATTAAGAATATAGTGGAAATCAGATCCGGGTGATCATTGGCATTTTCAGCTAACTGATAACCAAAAGCAGCTGTACCTTGATCTTTTCTTAATCACTGTTTATTTCAGCAACATAAAGAATATCCTTCCTCTCATAGGAGGGGGCAGGGGACTGACAGCCTGCTTCATTAGGACAGAATACTTGCAGTCTGAAAGTGATTGTTAAAACATACCTAATTTTCTTTAATTTTAAAATTAAAACAATCTTTTATCCCCCTTTTAATGATTACCTCTTTCAGCAATGATATCAGTCTTATGCTTTTCCTACATGGATCTTCACCACAGCACTGTGAACCCCACAAACTTTTGTGCAAAACTGCTAAGCAGTGCAACTGCACACAGAAGGGCAGAAGAAAGCCCTTGTTTTCCAGAGAATTATAAATTCAGGTCTGCAGTAATTTTGCAATACTGATGCCAGTAGCTGTGGTGTCCCCAGCCCACTTCCCTACCTATTGGCAATGAGACAAACTTTACCAGCCCATGCCTGTGATCACCCTGGCATCTGTACTGTGCACAGTGCAACTAATTAATTGCTCATATGCCAAAGAAGCAAAGAAGCATCTTTGTCTTTATATTTCATTGCTCCCCTCACCTTAATTTTACTCCTCAGCTGAAAGTAAGATGTTTAGCCAGTTCTCTCCTGGTCACTGGTAAGCTTTTGTAGGCTGAAGTTCATTGAGGACTTTTCTGTAACTACTGAATGACCGTATGGTATAGGTGTACAATTCCAAACTGCATTATATTGTTAGGGTCATGTCTGGTCACAAAAAAAATAAATATCTCTATGCTACCCATGAAAAGGTCAAAAGATAACCTTATTAAACAGTTTGCTAACTGCATAACTCACCATTTGCATACAGAACTGTGTGCACGCAAGGTTTGAAGAGGTCTTCTCCATACTATGTGGCATTACCAGATCTTAAATGATAGTATTACTAGGTTACTTTGGACTTGCAATCATACCCTATGCAACAACTACCCTGAATTTCTGGAATCAAAAAGAAGTTGTTAGTCCTAACTTAGCCTCCTTTTTTTTTTTTTTTTTTTTGCTTAAGACATACTTGCTCTGCTCTGAAAGTCAACATCTTCTGTAAAAAGCAAACTACACCCTGTGTTGGTACTGTGAAACAGATGAGGTTCTGAAAGTGCCAGGAAATACAGAAGACAACATTTTATCATTCCCAAACTTAAAAGGGTTTGTTTTGCTTCCTCTGCCCACACCACTGAGAAGCAAAAGGCTTGGTTTTGTAAATAAAATAAAGAGACACTACAAATAGTCTAGACCTAAGCAGCAGGCTCACTTCTACATTTGTACAACACCAAGTAACAGGAAACCTGAACAAAAATTCTGCAAACATCAAGCCACAGTGGAGACTCCAAAGTTATTCGTTAACCTAGACTGAGCCACAGGCAGTCTGAGGAAAACCAAGTTATCGTACACAGAAAACACTGAGCACTAATACTCTACCACCCACAAGCTTAAATTACTGGTAGCCAGTTCAGAAAGCCAAAAAATACCTTCCTCTGTGGGTGGTTGCCGAACCTTTCATCAGACTTCCCAGAAACAAAAGCAGCAGCCGAGACTTCACTATCTGCTGAAATCTCATTAGTGGGAAGGAAAGTTAAATCTCAATATTTGTTTGTCTCTCTTTTGATTTATGTATATAAAAACAATTATTGCAGCTCCTGGGAGACTGCTATGTAATGAAAATTGCTGGCATAACTAATGTGAACTGAAACTCAGCTCTAATTCAGAACTAATGTGGCTGAAATTTAGTTTAGCTCACTGCAGCCATGCTGGTAACTACAATCCATTCATGTTCCCTAGATATATTTGGAAACCATGATCCCAAGAAAGAAAAGAAATGGAGAAGGTCAGACAACGGGTTTAGTTTCAAACCCGGTTTATCATTAAGTTGCAGAGAGCAGGGCAGACTCCAGCACAGAGAACATGCTCGAAGAGCAGCACAGTAATTACTGACTACCAAGGAGTCACCCAGGAGATCAGCGATGGCTGTTATAAGCATTGTGAAGCACTGACCATTTACACCAGCCTCATCTTTATTCAAGGGATAATGCTTGAACGTGATAGTGTGTGTGTAAGGAAGATGGTTCCTTGGGACTGAAAATATCAAGTGACGGAGAGCACTCTGTATCCCTTGGAAAACTGCTCTTTGCCTCTTCAAAAGCCACAGTTGCTTTTTTTCTCCCCAGGAAATGGATAAAAGAGCATTCTGGAATTCATTTGCATGACTCAGGAACCAGCAGGTACCTCAAGATACAGATTTTCCAGGATCCAGACCAACCATCCTACTTACCAACACAGGATGCTGGACGGCCACTCCAAACTTTGTTGTCCATGCACGTTACTATGCGGTCACCTTTCAGCTGGTATCCTGGTGAACAGTAGTACT
Source organism: Chloroceryle amazona (assembly GCA_027560015.1). Taxonomy (NCBI): domain Eukaryota; kingdom Metazoa; phylum Chordata; class Aves; order Coraciiformes; family Cerylidae; genus Chloroceryle; species Chloroceryle amazona. The sequence goes on from JANHFX010004173.1 coordinate 31,027, forward strand.
CACACCTCGAGCCAAAGTAGGCACCATCTAAACACTTGAAGCCCCCATTGATAGGCATGGCCAAGGTGGGGCAGCGCTTTTCTGGAATAGAAAACGAAGATTTCTGGAAACTGTTATCCCCCTTTAGAGTAATTGGAATGTGGAGTATTAAACAGAAATAAAGATATAGCTACAAAATGACAAGTGGGAGAAAGTCAAGTTCAATGTGAGGCTTTTCACACTGTTTTTATTAGCTGTGTTTGAAATTTAACTCTACGTACACAATGGCCTAATGCAATAATTGTATGAGAAAAAGATGACAAGTACCTATTCTTGTCACAGAAAATGTTTTAGTGCAAGAGCCCACTTAGACACCCGAGACAAATTATGTCAGTTTACAGAATCCAAGATGGGCAGGCAATATAGCTTTATGTCTCTGTCATAAAATTATTCCTATAAACCAAAATCCTACACTCATGAAATGTTTCCTGTCATTTCCTGCTCTGCCAAGAGCATCTGTACCACTCATGATACTTAAGCCACGTAACTCTGTAAGAACAAGCCAGTACACACAGCCAAGTATCCTGTCAGTGTTTAAAATACAACTAACAATACCAAGATCACTGTTTCAAAGGCAAGTAAAGTTTAGTCAGTTGAATCTGAGGTGCAAGCCACACACACATATTTCACAGCTACTTACGTTTGCACAGTACTTTCCCAGACCAGCGTTTGCTTGACTGACAAATTAGCTGCTGAGGGCCATGCAGTTCGTAGCCTTTCTGACAGCGAATATCACATCTTGTCCCCAGTACATTCTTGTAATATCCTCCTTGAGGTGTCCTGCAGTTTGCATAACCGTGTTTCACCTTAATGGGGGAGCACCATGGTGTTTCTAGCACAGAGAACAAAAAACCACTCATAGTACTTTGCAAAATAGAAAAGGTCAGACACAAACATAAAATCACTTTATGCAAGGTCACAGAGAAGAAATGGGAAAAAGCAGTCTTATTTAAAATGCCGCTAATCCTCAAAGTGGAGAAGTAACAGTGCAGCAAGGTGCACTAAGTCTTACACAGCAGAAGGTCAGTCCTTCAAAGACTGGCAGCTGATTTTTATTACAAATATTAAAGATTGTAGCCATTAGACTGGGGGGAGGTGGTGCTTGGGGGGCTGTTCTCTCCCTTTTCCTTTCTTTCCCATGGAATAAGTGTGCCACCACGTGGACAGTTTGATGACAACCGGACCTTTACTCCCCAGCTTTTGTTTTTTAAAGCGACACATCTAACTTCTCCTTGGTAACAAAAGTTTGCATTAGGAGCACCTTTGGTCTAGCTGTAGTTGTCATCTTTATAACATTTAGCTCTCTCACTGCCCACTTAAAACAAAACAAAACAAAACCTTCCGTGATAATTTCTGCAGTAAAGTGCATTGCCTTGGCTGAACTCTATGATAATTCCAGCTCTGCCTCAGCTAGAAAGGATGTGACTTGCATAAATCATGTTGCCGGTATGTTAAGCCTGTCTGTGCACATCCTCTGCATGTCAGAACAACCGCTCAGGGTTTGAGTACGGCTTCAGTTCTGCAAAGTTACTTTCCAAGTTAGCACCCAGGATTTTAAGGTGAACTGGAACTTGAAGTGTGCAAGAACAGCAGCTCCCTGGCTGCTCTCAGCAGCTCTGCGATGCCACACCATAACATTCAAATACTCTTTGTGTCACCAACACAGGTTTCACAAGGCAAACGTCCAACCCAACAGACTAAGTGAAGAGCTTTGAGAAAGATCTGACTTTATTCCTCTCTTTTTGGTAGTACCCAGTAGCTTCCAAAGGCAACACGCATTCAGGCAGAATGTATACATGTGACAGCACAGAACCCTGCACTCAGTACTGTCACGTCCTTCAGAGAGTGTCAGACACAAACAATGAGCATACTATATACTTAGTACATATTCAGAAAAGGACACCCAAGCTACAGAAATTTAAGTTCAGTTCTAAATGTTCTCAAAGGTATGTATTTCATAGTTGTATTCTTTACCTGAAGAGATGGGTGGAGGACATCAACAGATGTTCACATCTAGCTCTTAATTCTTATAGTTGTCTACATTTTTCTACCTGATTTGGAACAGGCACACATAAATACACAAAAATCAATAGAGCCTGTTTTACTTCTCATACATGGGATATTTATATGCAGTGTGCAATGCCTCTAGGGCATACTTGCACTTTCTCAGTGAAAACTGTATTTTGCACCTACATTTCCCTGGGCTAGTCTGATTCAAAACAAATAGCATCTGAAGACTACAATCAGAGGCTAAGTGTCAAACTTTTGACTAGTCCATGAGCACGCTCCTCTAGACTAGCCTGGTTCTGAAGCAGTCATATCATACTGTGACACGCTTATTTTTGATAAGTTTTGATTTTCACCAGTACATGTGAAAACTCTATAAAAAGATGTGCAAGTGGCACACATACTCCCAGTGTCACCAAATACAAAGTAACTGAGGCATGAGAAATGAGCAGACCAGTCTTAACAGCACAAAGCAAGTTCTGGGCAGAGTGCAGTCCAGCTTTTTGGCTAAGCCACATAATCTTCCCACCTCTGTTTTTTAAAACCTATGGCACTGTTTTCCAAAAGTACTGAATACAAATACATCCTCCATTATTTACTTTACAATTATGAGAAAAGTAGTTTGCTGGAGAGTGGTTTTGGGTTTTTTAGAACGATTTCCTGACCTTCACCCTAATCTATATCCTATAGTTACCAAAAGACATTAAGAAAAGACACCATCAGCTGACCTGGTCCACTTTGGTAAGGGGCTGTATCACAGTGGTTCACAATTTCCATGCTTGCTGTGAACAGAATTAAAACTGGGAGAGCAGGTGAGGAGTAGGAGTTAACAGCAACAGAAGTCAATCAGCTGCTACTGAAGCAATGAGTGATGACAGCATCCATCTCTGCAGCCTCCTTAGCTGCCAACCCCACTGCCACGGGTGCAGTCTCAAGCATCCCCTCCGACCACTCTGAGGGAAGCCATGCATGTTGGATTCAGAGCGGCAGCTTCTGTTTTGTTCATCTTGCTGTAATATCTCCTTAACTAAGAAGGCCTTAATTTTTCTGCAGAAGGGTTTAAATCTGAAGTTTCTAGTAGAACACTCACTGAATGGGCACAAGAGGAGGGAAGATGACTCAGGTAGGTTGAGCTTTTGCCCCAGCCAGATAGGTAATCTTTCACCAAATCAATTCAAGATATTTACGTCTCAGGTTTTCCACATGTATAAGGTGTAAATACACATGGCTGATTTCCTTTGTAAAGGGTATTTGGACAAATACACTTAGCAACATGATTGTGATTATAATAATAACAAAGAAAAGACAAAGTAGCTGTTTCAAGCAAGTTTTTCTGCAAAATTCTGCGGCTTTAGAGCTTGCCTTGAGTAAACAGCTGCACGCAAATTTTAGAAAAGGTGGCTAAGAGCTAAAAAATTCAGTTTAATGCACAAATACTGAAAAAGCCCCTCCTGTACAGTTGTGGCAGTTATGGTGGTCTACAGAGAGACACAAAGCAAGGCTCCTAGGGAGGTGTAATACATCTTTTACTGGACCAAACAATACTGTCAGAAAGAAAAACAAAACTTCTGGATGCCAATACCTTGACAAGCTTAGGAGGATCATCTGTTTGATCTGAAACATTATTATGCTTCCTCTAGAACTGAATGTGATTAGAAGAAAGTGGGTGAGGCAGGGTTTATAAGGGGGCACGCATCCAGGTTTAGACCAACAGATATCACTGAAAAAAAACAACCCAGCTAACTTGAAAAGCTCACGTGCCTGAAAGCACATCAAACGATACTACAGTTTCAGATCAAAGTTTGTTTAAGCATATACTGGTTTTCAAAGGCTAAGCAGCCACATGGAATATTATGGTTGGGTGAGGCCCCCAAGAGGTCACACAGGCTTTTCCATGCCTCAAGACAAGATCAGTCATGTTCCTGAAGGCTTCAGGAATAAGAAATGCTATAGGTCTCCCAGGCACTTGTTGCAGAGATTTACCATCTGTACTGGGATCTGTTCATTTAACTGAACTTCGAGTTTTTAGGTACCAGGGCCTATGTAGTGGTTTTCTGCTTAACACAAAAGTTTGAGCCATTCCTTGGTGATACAATAGACTGAATTATCACTTAGTAGTAAAATATTTCAGTGACCCACTTCTCTGACCCACCCCTGGAACACAGGCAGAAAGCAGAAATAGTAGAAGATACAAGTTTGCCTCTACAGCTAAGGTTACCCTGTGTTCATTACAGTATTTGAGAAAAAATACTAGGAATGAAGATCATCAGAGCAGTAGCAATAGAGCTGTGATGAATGAATGCAGGATGTGCTGTTTTCAGGAAGATCTTCCACATCAAATATGAGCTGAGACAGCTACTCCAAGTGTCAGGCAGGAAAGCATTTTCTAAAGCATCGTCTCCTCAAACTCCTCAGTCCTGTTTAAACACCAGTCTCAGCTGAGCACTTCTGTCACAAGCAGCATGCAAAGTTACCAACTATACTGTTGCTTGCTGGTGCACCAGCCAGCAGAGCTGAGGGTTGACTGGGGAGGAAGGAAAAAACTCTAAAAATGCTGCGGGCACAAAAAGTCTCAGTGATGTTTCTCTGGAAAACTGAGCAAGCTGAAAAGCATCTAGATGACAACAAAAGGATTTAGTAGGAGGTCGATTCATCCCCTTCCCCAAACTGCTATGTTTTGTTTGCAGGTGCCAATGAGGACGGATTTGTGTGCTCTCTTGCACTGTTTAGTGACTATGTGTGCAAACAAAAACCAATGCTTCTTACATATCTTAACGTCAGCTAAGAAAAATCATTTAGTTTTATGTTACTGGGAAGTTCTACTTGCTGAGCAATGGGCTGGTTGCAAAATGCTGGACTGCCCATATAAGGAGAAGCTCTGAACGTAGCTATTCAGCCCATTTTTTTCTTGTTTTGTCTTCCTCTACCCTCTTCCCCCAATACCAACTTAAATAAGTATGCTAATGAAGGGTGAGCCTTTTCTACTCCAACTCTTTACACTCTTAGATTCACATTGCCTGGTCTTCACCATTTGGCAGTAGCGCTTCCAAACTCAGGGCAGTTTTTAATATCTGTGTGAACGAGTCATTATGTTTCACTTACCCTGGTGACAACTTGGCTGACATGAGTATAATCCATTTTGGATCACCCTATAAAAGGAATTTATACTAAATCCACATTTTAACTATTTGACCACCCTGGCACAAATTGGCATTGATTTATCTTCATGATCCCTGGAATTCTTTTTATATGTGTCTGCAGAGGGTTGCATGTTAAAAAGGCGAAGAAAAATGAGTTTACCCAAAGAAAGACTTAGAGAAATATTTCTGCATGTGTTTAATTGTAAAATTTTATACTGAAGTATTTTACTGAGAGGAACAGAAGACGTTTATTAGAACAGCAGCACAGCCATAGCATCTGGACTTTCCTCTCTGTTGTTCATAAATGTCTGAATTACTTTAGGACTTACCTCTTATAAGGTCCATTGATTCTCTGCAGAAAATCAATAACATACAACAAGACACCAATACACAGTATTTTCAACTAATCAGAGTGATTACAATACAATTCTAGCATGTCCACAGATTAGTTTACTAACAAGAAATACAGTTACCATTTAAAGTGACAAATTAAATGCTAACTTTCTTTACCATCTAGGCTTCTGAGGGATTTTGGCAGAGGAGAGACAGAAACAGACTTTTTACGAAAGTGGACATCATAAATGGAAGATTTACTGGTAGTGACAAAAAACTTCTCAGTCTCGCTAATGGCAAAATCTTCTAGAATAGGGAAGAAAACCTGAATTTTCTTTATAAACATCCCAGTTTATTCCCTCATTCATCCAGCTACATAATTTGGTTTTGGAACATACACATTCATTTGATAAACACACTTCACTTGGCATTTCAGGTAGGTTAACCTGAAATACACATAATTTTAAGGGAGAAAAAAAAAATCATGAAAATCAAGTTCTCTTGCATGTCCTTCTATACATATTACCATCAGTAGGCCCAGGTTTTGAGTCAGATTATTACTGATGGTTTTGTTAGGATGTATGAAGAAGAAAGAGAAGCTCTTCCTAGATTTTCATGATTTAACAACCTGATCTTTCAAGAGCAAAGGCAGAGCAAAAGTTACTTACTCAGGTGCATAAAAGAGTGGTGATCAGTACTTGGTCTAATTTTCAATATTAAAACCAGCAATTAAATCTTGATCTAAAAATCCATGACAAAAAACATGGAACTGGATCACCAAGATTTTACAATCCATGAAAAGAAAAAGAACAAAGCTTTTTCCTTTTTCTCTGTAGTCAGCTGATCCTTTTTAGTACATAAGCAAAGAATTCACCTTTATATCTATTGCGTGCATACACATCTTCGTCATCTTCAAGGGGTGAATATCCTGATCCTACAATAGAAAATAGAGAAAAAAAACTGCAGCAAGAAAGGAAATATAAATTGAGGATAAAAGAAAGCTTTGCAAAAAGACATGCAAGATTAGGATGCAATAATGTACACAGTGCTATAAGCCCAGGCTTTTCTAAAGCTCAGATTCATAGCAGACCCAGTTTATAGTGAATTTGGAAGGGGCAAACTGATTTGATAATCAAGTGAAACAGTAAATCTCTCACTGCTCCTAGGGCTATGTTGTGCAATGCCATGTCACACATGCTAAGTCACAGCCCCTCTGTTATGGAAAGCCCACCTACCATGTAGTTGATCTACTGAGCAGCGAGAACGGAGGAGGTGCACATGAAGGGGCAGATCAAAGGTTTCACTATAAAGTGGTTCCACAGTGTCAGTGGCTGTTAACAGCCATCAGGCCAAAACAGCAGAAGTAAAATGTGCATAAATCAAGAACCTTTGTTTATGACCCGTATGATCTTCATACCAAGAACAAAAAACTGAGGCATGTTACCTGCAAACATGTTACATTCAAATTACAAACATAGCTTGGTATCAAACAGTCTTCTGCATCGTTCAAATTAGAGAGATAGTATATTTCTGTACTTTTAAAAAGCTTGTGCAACAGTCAAAAGCTTAAAATAAAGGTGTAAACTGCTTTATAAAAACCAGAAACCACTTGGAGCACCACCATTAAAATAATTACCAATAAAACATGGCAGTCAGCAAGAAAGCCTTCAAAATATCCTCAAGCAACATTTATTTAAAATCAGCAGCTTCAGAGCATGAAGTCTAGCCTAAATTCTAGAGAAGTCTTCTCCAAGAAGGGCCCAGACTTTTCCTCTGAGAAATCTTTCTTGAAAAGCTTGCTGCAATAGGCAGGTACTAAGGAGTCTCAGCAATATGCTACAGGAGCTTCTCACACATAGTACAGCTTTGGGGATATTTTGTCACCATTTATTGAGGTCTGAGACCATGGTCTGTACAAGATGCTGCTTGAATTAAATAATCAGGCACCTCAACAAGCTACTAATTTCACATGCAAAGCACACAAATTTTCTGCAGAAATCAAATCGAAGAGATGTTAATGTCTAAGAAGATTTAGTATAAGGATAGAAAAAAAGCTACCGAAACAACGTTTGTCTCCCCAAAACTACTGGCAGCATCTGTCAGCAGATTCCACTTCTTAATAAAAACAAAATAAACTGCTCAGAAACCAGTGAAACTTACAGTTCTTACTCTACCAGCCTCGGGAAAACCCAGGAGAGAAACACAGCCCATGTATCTGCTGCTGCTCCACCGAGTAACTTTAGTGCATAGGGTCTGTCTCCAGAAGGACAGCGCCCTCCACTGCATCAGCCACAGCACCGCTCACAGCAGTGTGGACTGCCCGAAGATGAGACTGCATCTCCCATGGCCCTTCTCACCACATTACTTGTGTGTAGGGCACTAGCACCTGGCACCTGCAACCAGCCTGCAGCACTCAGCAGCCCCTTCTGGGAACGGCAGGGGAAGTGGCAGATGCCTGTGCTCCATGTCAGACCAAAATCCTGAACCAATACTGCAACCGTGTGAACTGTTCAGGCTCCTGCATGTGAAAAGTCAAGAGAGCAGTGTTCACACATACCATAAAGATAGCAAAACCCCACAATTCAGCTAGGGCCTGACTCAGAGCTTGCTGTAATCATCAGGAATCCTTCCACCTATCAAGCTGAGACCTGATGAGGTGAACTTTTGAACACCATTTCCCCCTGAAATTGAGGGCTTTATATATAGCCCAGGCTTCCTATCACTTAGGAGCCATTTCTCTGGATTTTTTGTATTTATTGTTGTGGTTGAATTTTTGATGCCTAAACACTGACATCTGAGAAAAGTCTCAACATAAATAACATTAAACTTTGTTTCACTGAAGTCTGCCTGTATAACATAAAACGCAATCTGTGATCCTCGAGGGCTTCATGGAGACCTTGATATGCAAATACCTCTCTAAGCATCAATTATTCTGTCAGAAATGGGGTAATTACTCAGTTTGAGGGTTATAAAACTGTTACCTCAGTGCTAACACACCAAATTTCAGTCTGCAGTGACTTTAGCATTTAAGATTGGTAAACATTAAAGATATGTAAGCCCTTACATATTTGCCTTTTCTTAGACAAGAAATAATGAAATGTTTTTGAAAGTCTTCTAACAAAAAATGGCCTTAAAGAGTTATTTGCTACTCTTGCCTTCAAATGAGGCTCTGCTCAGAGTTTCACATCTGTTCCCAGCTCATTTTTTAGCTAAAAATGAGGAGTAAGTTGGGTTTCTTTCCAAACATGCAATGTTTTGTTGCTGTTAATATCCAGAACAGGCCTGGCTTGGGGAACCACAGAAGAGATTGTTCTCATGCTGCCCGCCCCGGGAGGGTTCTGCTCCCACTTTCCCACAATCTCTTCTCATAGAGAGCCTACCGGCCAGCGGTGGGTCTCAGTGAAGAGCTGGAATGGCTCTGTGAAGATATGTAATTACACCACGAGGCCAATGCCACAGGCACTGTGGCACAACCTCACCCAGTGGCACTGGGTTTTCTCCGATCTCTACACGACCTCCTTCACATGCATCTGGATCTGGTACTCTTCCCTATCTCTCTGCATGTTACCCACCCACACTGCTCTGATAAACCTGTCCTTACAGCACCAGCCACGTACAGCCAAGTTACATACCAGCTCAACAGCAACGCTGTCCTGCTTTGGCAGATGGCTTCTGCACCAGCAGCCGAGAGGTACCTGACCTGGTGGCACCTCGTTCCCCGTGTCACTCCACAAGCAGCCCTGAGCAAACTGCCATTTCATCTTCATTTTCCCAGCCACAAAAGAAAAGTATTTCTCCTTCACATATATTCAAAGTAGCTACCAAGCCACATAAGGATAAAGCATTGTTCTGCATTTGAAGTGCTAAAATTATCACAGTACAAAAACTGGGTATTTGAGGAAGAATGACAAGAACAACAAGCTGCTTTACAGATGTCCTACCTCATCATTCAGGGTATACCAGGTTCCTGCAAAAAACATCTGTTCTGGCAGATGATAAGCAAAATGCATGAAATAACACTTTCATTTTAAGAATTCAGTGATGATGATTTTGTTTATGTTAGGAAAAAAGATTTCTTCATTCACAAACTAATCCCTATAGTTTTACAGCTAGAGGATGCATAGGAAAGCTTTCTCTTTCCATACATTTTATTGGGGCATAGAGTTTTAATGAAACTATATGCAACCTAGAACAAAACATACAGCACTATCTGTCACCACAAACCCACTAATTGTGCCAAATGAATACATCCAGGGATAAGACTGCCAGACAGGGCAGGAGGAGCTATGACAGTAAGCCAGTAAGCCTTCTGACAAAATAAAAATCCTCATACAGGAGGTACTTATTATTAAGAGAACACATTTAATTTTAGTGTTCAAACTGGCAAGCTAATGGGTCACTCAGACACACAATAGTTACCCGTTTGTGCAAAGCCTAAACCAAACTATTTCAGGATCAGCTTTGCCTGTGTTTTGTGGCTGCCAAATCCACCCCAAGTGTCCTGCTGCTAGCCTTGAAGTCAATTTTCATGCAGCAAAACACTTAAGTATCTCCTGAAGTAGTCTCACCAGCCTCAAAGACACCATTTGTTTAACCTTAGACACTCAAAACAGATTACATATTTACATTCAACATCAAGCACCTGATGAAATAGTCTGTTACTTTAGTACCACAGTCTACACCCAGTGGAGGCTGCTATTCTAAATTTCTCATGACGGCTCCATTTCCACACTTATAGCCCAGAATCTACTTTGGCAGCCAAGGGCCCTTGATAAGCTAAAAAAGAAAGGGAGGGAAGTGGAATATATAAGCTGCATTCATGAATAAGCACAGATTATATCACCATGTTCACAATTTGCACACAAGATAAAAAAAAAACAACAAAACCCCAACAAAAAAACACACACAGTCAAACAGGTGTTGAGCAAGATACTTTCTATATTGCTAGGAGCTGATCATTCTCCCCTTTGCCTGTTTGTCAGTAAGTCTGCAAAAGCTTTGAGAGGAGAGTACATTGATTGCTGCACTAAAGTGACAATTAATTGGGCAGTGTGAGCTGAACCAGAGAAGAAGGACAGATGCTATCAGGTTGCAGAGGAAGTTTTAAGCAGACTTCTGCTGTCCCTCAGTTTTACAGAAAACCTGACTTTAAGTACATTACTCCTTTGTGCACCACAAACCCCTGAGCAGATAAAAAGACACTGTTCCAGACAGTAAGATCCCAAAATTCACCATACGTGTCAGGCACACCAATTCAGACCATGGCAGGCAAAACCTCTCTAATGGACAGGTAACCTACACGATAAAACCTTTCAGACAGTACATGGTATTACCCTCTAATTGCAAAGCAATCTTTCCATTCTGCCTTACTACCTCAAGGGTCTCTATCAGTAATTGCTTAGTCGTCTTAATTCTACAAACAACAAAAAACTTTGCACCTTCTCTAACCTGAAACCAGCCATCTGACAAGCAGCAGCAAAGCAAGGTTTAAAATAATAATAAAAATGCACAAAATAGAAGTCACTATCAACAGAAGACTTAGAGGTTTCTTTAAAAGCAAGTTAAAAGGCAAAACAATCTCACCAATAAGCGAGAAACATAACATTACAGCCTGCAGCCACATATAAACCTTAGCAGAGTTATTCACTCTAAGATCTTCACCAAGGTCACTGGGATTACCAGCATGGACAAAGGGAATGAGGACTCTGCTGCTCTACCGATGCCACTGGTTATGTGAGCGATTGCACATGGGGAAACTGAGGGTACAAACAACAGGTCTCTTCTCCGCATTGCAAAGGTTCACCCACACAGGTCAGCTGGTGGAATCAGTCCACAAGAAACATCATGCCAAGGCAGGCTCTGCATCAGGCAGGTTGTGTCCATGAACAACATTTAACATACTACTGTGCTATAAATCCTTTCTAATTGAGGAAGGAAGCAGAATACTACAGGAAGCAGAATAGCTATGCAAACTCGTTTTTCTCAGAAATCACATAGGAGTTTCTTAACTCTTTTTGAGATGGACAACAACAGTACAGCTCATGAAACCAAGCAGAAACATTTTCCAGATTACTGCCCTGAGACAGGACAAGTTCAGGCACTGAAATAGAAGAGGCTACAGCACTTAGCCTGCAAGAAGAGCTTTCCGCTTGAAGAGCTCAAATTTTTAGGCAATACTATTTTGTCAATTTATACCACTGAGATTCTTAAGGTTTTTGTTTTTTTTTTTTCCCTTCTCATGCTCTTTTGCTCAGGGTTTGTAAGGATTACCTACAACTGAGGTACAAACTGTAAAAAACAGCAGCAGAAGTCAATGTTCCAGTTTATGGTCTACTGACACCTAAGTCCTAAATACAGCACCAGTATAGTCAACAAAGGGATGAAAATGAGGCAGCAGGGTGATCAGGTCACCAAGAAGGCCAACAGCCTCCTGGCTTGTATCAGAAATAGTGTGGCCAGCAGGACTAGGGAAGGGATCATCCCCCTGTACTTGTCACTGGTGACGCAGAAGCTCAAATACCGTGTTCAGTTTTGGGCCTTTCACTAAAAGAAACACATTGAGGTGCTGGAGCATGTCCAGAGAAGGGCAATAAAGCTGGTAAAGGATCTAGAGCACAAGTCTTATGAGAAGGCTGAGGGAACTGGGGTTGCTTAGCCTGGAGAAAAGGAGGCTCAGGGAAGACTTTATCATTCTCTATAACCACCTGAAAGGAGGTTGTAGGGAGGTTGGGTCAATCTCTTCTGTCAAGTAACAAGAGGTGAGACAAGATGAAATGAGCATGTGGATTTAGTTCCTCTAAGGTTTTGCCTCAGTTTTACATTCCATGGTACCTGAAGCCATATCAAATATAAGAATTAAAAAGACAAAGCCTTATGTGCAGCAGACTGTAGAGCTTCTTGCAGTACATCAAGACTAGGTCACACTAAGACCTCAGAAGTCTGGAAGATGATGTACATGAAGTGACAGAAAAGGCACTAAAGATCATCACAACCTTCACACTAGAAGGCTTAATTTTATTCATAAACATACCTGCACTCATTTTATGAAGGCAGTAAAAACAGAAAGCCAGGTTTTTTATCTCAGTCATTATTGGTTGAACATCATGTCCCAATTCTGCAAAGCTCACATTTAAATGCCATTGGCTTTAGTGGGATTTCCATATTTGTTTAAAAACTGCCTGCATATTCAGGTGTTCTGTTGCATCTGGTCTGTAAGGCTTAAAAAAAACCCCAACTAACTGTTATTAATGAGCATGTAGAGAACTTAATGGCAACTGCTCCTATTAAGCACACTTCAGCATGCATAGCAGCTCACCTGCCCTCTTCCTTCTTCAAAGGACGTTCCCGTTGGGCACACCTCTTTTCAGTCCCCCACTTGACTCAATCAGTACTCGCAACTGTCTTTGCAATAGACAGGAAAGCAAGTTATAAAGCACAGAAACCCAATGATCTTGTATTCAGCAGGAGTTGTGCCGAACTGAGAACTAGCGGATATCAAGGGAGGCATTGCACATTTGTTCCTGAATCCAGCTCACTCATCCAGACCAAGGTAATAATCCTATATGCAGTTTAGTAGCCCAGATTATTAACTTCCAGAGACATTTAGAATTTTTCCCTGACGGTATTTATGGACATACACACAGATACAGCACAGATTTGATATTCAATGCATGCCTGCAAGCTCCACGCCACTGTTGAGCTTCTACTCCTTGCAGATGTTAAGGTCTTTCAGGCGCAGAAAGTAATCCCATACTAAGAAGATTCCCTCAGGGCTATACGCAGATTAATTCACTGTGTCTCAGTATTGATTAAGATGCAAACACCATGTTTTAAAGCACAGGTTTTAACTTGTTTCAAGAGAAGATGCCTCATGCAAGATTCCATCAAAGAACAGTCCTTTCAAGGCGTCATAATCAAAGCACAACTGAAGTGCAGAATAGAAAGCTTCAGAATTAGTAAGTTCAAAAGAGGTCAGATGTGGCTGAATATTGCATGTCAGCAGTAGCTTATTCTTTGTGAAATAAAGCTGTCCAAACCCACAGAAATCACAAATCCAATTAGGAAAATGCTGGCACGGGTTATTTTCCTAAAAGGTAATCTCTTCCTTCCTCCCTTACCACTTATGACCCAATGTGACCAAGAAGAAGCTCTGCAGGTAAGACTAAGCCATGAAGGTGTTTCAAAACGGATTAATTACACACGTTAAGGAAACCACTTTACACAAAAACCATCTAACAAAAAAACCACCTTCATTTTACATGCTGGCAAATACTGTGCAACAAAGAAAACACAACTCCTAGTCTAAGGCATCTCATTCATTTCAGTGAAGCCACATATCCAGAAGTAGGCAGCCATGTCCATGTAGTTTTACTACGTTTCATTTTTCTTGGTTTATTTTTCCCACTCCAGACTGCCAGTAAAAGTGGAAGATGTTCAACTAGCTCTGACTCAACCCTGGCAGAAGTCCTGTAACACAGCAGCAATGGGAAAACCGGGCAGACTTAAGGAGAAACTACGAACACTTTTACCAACACACATGCATAGCCCAGGAACCTCAGAACTTCTCCACCTGCTCTCTGTTTTCTAGAGCTAGCTTCTCACAGCACTTCTACCGCTGATGTATGTTTGGCCACAGTGGTTTAGCAGCCTGAGATGAGAATTGTCCATCTGCATAGTGCTAGCAACCTCTCCTCTTCTGCCAGGACTTTGGAGAAGAAAAAAGAAAAGAAAAAAAGAAGAAAAAAGAGGATGCAGAGGAACTTAAAATTGAATAGGAAACTAATCAATTGAAGGAAAAAATAACTGCTGTCAAGACTCATGAGGTAGGAATTTAATTTATTTCTGAAAACTAGCATTAAAAACCGCCTCAAAAAAAATAGTATTTAATATGGAGTTCAAAAAGCAGTACAACTCAACTGATGAGAACTGATTTGCTCATCTTCTTTAGAATATTAAATGTTAATCATATTCTAAGGTAGATTCAAAAGTTCTTTTGCTTTTGCTACAGCCAGCATAAATATAATGCTGATTATATTTTAAAGGGATTTTTGAGATACTCCCTCCAAATCCTTGTTTATTTTTCATTAATATTGATGTCAGTGGCAACTCCCAATCAGAAGGATATTCTCCAAGTTCTCACTTCCATTGAAATCAAGATGGTAAAAAAGCTTCCTTCTGAAAAAGTGGTTACCAGAATAATTTGTAAGGATTTTGGCTTAGATGCTCCAGTTTCACTAATGAGACATGTGTCTCACAAAACTCACAAAAGTATTACAAAAAAAAGACACTGTATTGATGACTTCTGATAAAATAGACTTGATTTTTTGGCAATTCTTTTAAATTATATCTGTGGAAATTACATGATTTATGAGAAGCATTAGCTTCATATTAAAAAAATATAAAATACATATAGCCATACTGTCAAAGACAATGCTCAGAAACATCAAATGCCCCAAACTCAAATGTAAATACAAAGAAATCAACATAGAATTAAATTTCCTAAGTCTCTGAAACCCTAACTGTTGGTTTAAGGCAAAGAGACACTTGGCAATACCAATATAATAACTTAAAATTAATGACCCCTATGCACTTAAGCCACATTTCCAGAATTAAACCAGAAGTGCATCCCCAGCAAGTCCAGGGCAACAGAGATGGTGACCATATGTTCCCATCTCTCTCCTCTTCCTGCCTGCACCACCGCATTACCAAATACCCAGCAGCACTCCTTTCCTTCTCAACATACACCCCATCATGCCAGGCCAAGAGCAGATACTGAGAGGCTGTGGCCAGCAGCATGGTCCTCAGCAAGAAGGATGATCTCTCCTTCAGCTCCTCAAAATGCAGCTACAGGTCCAACCCCAACCTCCTGCCACCAGGACAAAGAGCACTGGGAGCAGCAGGGCTAAGCAAGGAAATAAAATGTTGTGCTGTATTTGGTGCAGCTGCTACAGAAGGATGGTCACATTCTGGGTCCCTTTCGTTAAGGGGAGGCTGATGCCTAGCACTGATGAACAACATCTGGCAGGAATGACCAGCTCCAGCAAGCAAGCTGGCAGCCAGCTTCAAATTACAGAGGTCAGGCTTCACTTAATATAATTAGGATATAATCCTTTAATAGCCAGTTCTATGGATTTTAGTTGTCCACAAAGGCAGATTAGTACAGAAAAATTGCTCTTGTCACAAATGTCCTGAAGATGGCAAGTAGTGGCTCTCAGAAAGAACAAACCAAACTTGGTGCAGAACAGACAATTTTTAAAATAACCAATTTATGGATTTGTCTGTATTCTTGTCACATCCAGTTTCTCCAAGTGTCAAAATATTAATGCTATTCAAAGCTGAGGACACAGAGAAAAGAGCAGTTGCTTTGTCTCA
>JANHFX010004174.1:3338-18861 GCA_027560015.1 Chloroceryle amazona
AGGGCAATGGAGCTGGGGAAGGGGCTGGAGCACAAGGGGGGTGAGGAGCAGCTGAGGGCCCTGGGCTTGTGGAGCCTAGAGGAGGAGCAGCGTGGAGTTGTTTGTGTTCCTGGGGATTACCAGGGCTACCTTCTAGCCCACGCTGTGTGAAGGAGACCGTGGCTGTGTACGACTGAGGAAAGGGGGGTTGGCAGAGTTATGGGAGCTCCTTGCACTGCTGTTTGGAGGAAACTGCATGCAGTGGCAATGAGTGTAAGCGAACGCGCTCACATGAACGGTGGCCCAGTAGGAGCTGAGACCAGCAGGAGCGAGACCCAAGACACCAACCTCTGCCGAATTCCCAGCATCAAGTCTGCACACCCTCTGTGCCAGCCTACGAGTCAAAGCCTCAGCTCTTCCTCAGCTGGTGTAGGCAGGTGTAGGCAGGCACAGCTTTAAGCCAGAGCAGCCGTAGGCCTGCTCTCATACACCCTGAACCTGACCGCTCTGCGGCCAGCAGAAGCCTGGCACCGCCAACACCACAAACAGGGACACTCGGCCTCCAGTGTCCTGTTCCATAAGGAAAGCATATGAGATATTACCTTCCCCAGGGCTGCCCACGCACTTACAAGAGGGCTCAGGTTCTGAAGGCCAACTCCAGGCACCCCTGCTGCTCTCTCCTAGCACAGCCCCAGCCTTGATGACTTCAGAGACAAGTTTTTAACCAAGCCCGGCAAGAGAAGAAGCAGAGACACTGACCCTGCAGATCACAGAACTACCCTTGACAGCCTCAAGGACAGCTACAGCCCAGGCACGGTCAGGTCACTCATCATGTCTACGTGTGCTGGCGATGCCTACACTGAAACGGGCGACATCTGCCACGTGAACCTCTGGGGAATGGAGAGTTACTGGTCACTGCTCAATCAGGCAGTACATGTGAGATTCGTGGCACTCACAAAGCTGCTTGGTAGCCATGAGGAAGGCTCACACCGGCTTTCAGAGCCTAGGCAGACGCTGGGGAGGAGGAGAAGCTGAAGATGAATGTGGGCAGCTAGCAGATGGTTGGCTGCTGTCTCAGAGAGGGTGCTGCACAGGTCTCCCAGCGTTCCCGGGTGTGTTTGGCAGCTACACCAAGTGTTGTTTTCCTCCATAGTCCTTGCTGACCCTGTTTGCTTCAGGCATTCTTACTTATCTGTGCAAGCTCTCAAATAGGAAAATATCACATGCCTCCATGTGTGTAAAGAGGAAGGTATTTGAGAAGAAGTATTTGAAATATGTTTGAAAGACGAACAAAGTTCAGCCAGCTCACCCAGTAGGTTATGGCCAGGCACAGCAGGACTTGGGTCTAGAAAGAGATATTGCCCATCCCTGTTAACTTTCAAGTCATGCAGTGAGTGGAGAGGACATTGCTCCTGACTCAATGAAGTTGGTAAGAGACAGGGGGTGGGATTCATGCCCCAGATCTGGCAGCACTTTCAGCAGTTCTCCCAAAACAGCATCTGAAACTTCTTATGGACCCAGCATGTTTCAGAGCCTGCTAGCTCTAGCCAGGACCACAGAGAAGGGAAAGGACTGTAGCCTTTCCCCTTTCACAGGGATGGATGTCAGAGTTTTATGGAGAAAAGCTCCACACCAGCAATGTATAGTCTCTCCCAACACCCTGTTGCTGGGCTAGCTCCTGACCTGTCTCCTCAGCAGAAAGCGTGGGTGCCACGGCTACACCGCAGACCAGGCACTCGCAGGGCACTTACTTTCTCCTTGTTGTCCATGGTGATGGCAATCTGCATCCTCCTGCCCCGGCGGAAAGCCACCAAATGGTCCATCTCCTCTTCGCTCAGGTCTGGCACTCGGCCTGGGCCAGGGAAGCTCTCGCTGCGTTTCTCACTGACGATCCTCTTGCCCTGGAAAGGACAGGATGAGTTAACGACACCTCTGCCGGCCCTGTGCCCATCCCCACCGCACAGGAGTTTGGTCTGGCAGAACACAACCGTGACCCAGAGAGTCTTTTAAACCAAGACTGTAAAGCTGCCACCCTAGTGTGAGGGATATGTAATATCACATAGGCATGTTTAACACAGCACGACTCGGGGAGGGTGGGATTTTCCCTGGTCAGGTGCTTTGGAGCAGAAGCACTGACTGATACTTTTCTTTTAGACAGAAGAACTGTCTTGCACTCCTGCCTCTGAAAGAAATGTGAAGTTCTCCTCTCACCAAACAACACGTCCCCGTAAAAAGTGAGGTGACATTGGAGCGGAGGCCTTAGGGGGTTGAGGAGAAGGGAAACAGTGGTGTTGTCTCCAACCCTGCCCACAAAGCAGTTACTACCCTGAAGTGTATTAACACTTGATAATTTATCATCCTCAGGGTTGTCGTGCGCTCGTATTTCTGGAATGATTTATTCGGCAGTGGAATAGTTCAGAAAACTGATATATAAGCTCCTTGAACAAGGGCAGTCTACTCCTTTCAGATATTATTTCCAGCTGTCTGTATCAGTTCACGACTTTACTGCCTGGGTTTACATCTGGTTCTTATTTCATTAATTACCCTTGTTGCTGGCTGAGCTCCTGCCAGCGCCCTCAGCCATCACTTCCACAAAATGAGCACATCTTTTGTACAAAAACACAGACTTTTTCCCATTTAAAAGTATCATCTTTCAGTTCCATCTTGTGCCTTTTTATTTTTGCCTTACAAGGAAATGAGAGCCTTAATAAGTCATCTCCATCCCTAACTCTCATCTTTTTCTTTTTGCTTCTTCTGTTTGAGTCCTCTGCTCGACTTTACCAGGGATGAACCAGCTCTGGAAGCTTCCCCTCTAAAGGATGGTGTATTTTCCTCTGTTCTTCTCCTTGGGCTTCAACACGTACTGGAGTCTTGATTTCAAAGGAGCTTAAAAGCTCCAAGTAAAGTTCAGTGAAACTTGGGAACTCTTTGTTGCTACAAACTTGATTTCAAAAACAAACAGCACAGACTGACCTCTGATGTGTAGGGAAGTCGTGCAATTTGCCAGGACAGATGATATCAAGATCTCTTGCATCAGCCTCATCTTCACTTGGCTCTGCCAGAGCACAGATGTTTGCACGGAGGGAGCCTTGCTGTAGACAGCCTCCATCAGCAAGACCTTTTTTATTGCTTGTCCAGTCATCGAGCTTCCTATCCCATGATGAATGTGTTAGGAGGTACTGGAGTATTTCCAGCATCAGACCTTCAGTCTCTTGATTATTCTTCTGTCACGTCTGTGTCGTTTTGCTGTCTCAGCAGAGATCATTCTTGCCTTAGTGGGATCCACGTGAGCAGAGGAGGGGGTCCCTGCACTGCCAGGGGTTCTCCCAGCCAGAGCTGTGTGGACATGGTGGGAACCTTTTCATACGCTCTCTCCAGCGAGCACAGCTCTGGGTTTAGGTTTCAGCTGCAGCTCCTGATGAGTTTTGCTGCCCTTAGTAGGACTCCTGCTATTTCTGCTTCTCTTGAAATAAGCAAAGCCACGTGTTGCGTTCAAAGCAAGGCTCTGCTGCCAATCTGCTCAATGCCATTCTAGTACTTTCCGCGTTGTTCTCTGTGCCTGTCAGTGCAGCCTCCTCCTGTGACTGCTGCCGAGGACCAACATCTGTCGGCCGCCCTGAGAGGTGTCAAGATCTTTTTCCTAAGAGTAAAATCTGATAGTCAAGAGAACAGGCAGACATTTAAACACGGAGCCCAACTGTCTTGGCATCTCCCACAGCCAGACATTTAGGTGCACTTTTACCTGCAGCCAGGGTGTCTGTCCTGGAAAAGTCCCCTTACCTATAAACTCCGTGAGATGTTTAAAGTTTTAGTCTATTTTTCTGTCTTGAGAAGGGTATGGTTTTATCAGAGACCAGGCAGAGCTGGAGAGTTCAAACAGAATCCAAACAGGTCTGAACCCACAGCTTTAAATGCAAAAAGAGAGTGTGTGGGAAGAGGAAAGGGGCAAGCTCTCACGAAAGATTACGGGAGCAGGAGCCGGGCATGCAGGGATGGAGTTTGGAAAGCCAAAGCTCACCTGGAGTTGAACCAAGTGAGAGATGTGAAGATGGGCAAGAAAGGCTTCTGTAGACAAATCGGCAGCAAAGAAAGTTGCAGAACGCTGTGAAATCTCCATCGCTGGAGATTTTCAGAACTTGACCGGGCCCAGCCCCGAGCAGCCTGAGGTAACTTGGAGGATAACTTTTAGCAGGGGGTCAGACTGATGACCTGCAGAGGGATCATCCCACCTCAGCTACTTTGTGATCCTGTTGTGTCCAAGTCTGTAGCCTGCTGCATCTGTGTAAGTAAAACTCCCCGAGGTTTCACACCCATAGCTGGGTGTACACACACGCAGGTGTGAGCAAGTACAGAGTTTCATATCCAAGTATGAATTTAGTAACTTTGCCTGTGTTCTGCACCACCACAACTCGGTAGTACAGACCAGAACCCAGGATCTGTCAGCCACAAAGCTCACAGGCATCCTTAGGTCTTGGCGTTAAAGTGGCACCTGCTTCGGAATGACTGAATCCCATCACATCCAAGGTAACATATTTCCCTTGCCAGAACTGTTGCTGGTACAAACACAGGATGTTTTAAAAGGAAAATATTTCAGATCCTATTTATGTTCCAGGACTCATTATTTGATTCCTAAATTTCACTGAAAGTGGCGACTGGAATCAGAGTGGTCAGCTGGGGATTCCTGCTTGCAGTCAAAGAAACCAATGTGGTTTTTCTTTACGTCAGTGCAAATCAGCATTATTGGACTTGGGTGAAGAAAAATAAACGTTTTGAATAGACCATCTTGGGCTTGTACTTCAGACCACAGAGGCAGGCTGGATAATCTGAAGCAGCAAGTCTCTCCTGCCATCCCCTCTGGGCTCATGGAGCCACGGCTGAGGCCACAGGAGTACCCTCATGTTGGCAGTGGCACTGAGATGATCTAGCAGCTCAGAAATAGAGGAGTAACACGGTCATTTCAGGCAGTCACTGTGTACCAGCACTAACAGGCCCTGCTGGTGCTCTCACCTTGTGATAAACACAGGAAACCACAGTTTTATTTAACTCCTCCATGTCAATGGACCCCTCTTACAGGGTAGCTTGCAAAGCTACGCTAACCGAATCCTGTGTCTTCCAGACAGAGGAACAAAGCCCTCCCATTGTGATGAAAAGGTAGTGAAAACAGAAATGCTGCCAGCCCTCTGCAAAGCTGAGCCTTCCAGCTGAGGCTTTTTGCTGCCACTAGAAAGGATGGAGTGGTGAGCGTCAGCGAGTGCACTCCACAGTTCCCTTTACTCTCTTACGCATGGAAGACACCAGGAAAAGTTCTTGGCAGTTTTTTGAGGTGCCCTACACGTCATGGGTCTGCGGCTTAACCCCAGAAATGCCAGTGGTGTGACAACAGGGACAAACACACGCTCGCCGTCTGGGAACCGGTGAATACAGACTGCACCTCTCTCCTTTCTTGCCTCACACCAGCCTCTCCTCGGCTCAAAACCTGTTCCTCGCTCACGTCTTTGGAAACAACCTGGGCAGTTGCCCAAAGCAATCTGTAAAGCAATTTTCTACGAAAGAATCTCTTTCTTTTCCGCAGCACCTGCCTCCCTGGCAGCCAGCCCCCAGCCGGGAGGTGCCCGCTGCCACCGAGCCAGGCGCTGCCGTTTGCTCGACGTGCAGACAGCCCTGCCAAGGACGGCGTCCTCCTGCCGTACGAGCAAAGCTCTCGCGAATCACGGGGTTGACTCAAGTGAGACTCTCCAGCCCAGGGCCCCATCCTGCCTGACTGGAATATATTTAGGGAAGGGCTGAGATCTGCTGACATCCTCTGAAGGCAGCCGGACACGTTACGCCCTGCGGAACTGGCTCTTCACCGCTCGCTGCTCTGTCTCCCTGCTGTTTGTAGCATGATTCAGAGGCTGAAAATATGGTGTGGCTTTGTCTGGAACCACCGAATCGCTCGCGCCTGGCAGATACCGTGGTGCTGAAGCTGCACATGGCTTTATTCTTCAATGGTTATTATTTCCAGGAAGTATCTTTGCTCCAGGGATAATCCTGAGTTTCCGGAGACATTCAAGGCAATACGTCTTCCCTCCTTTAAGCCCTGAGCAGGCATGTACGTAATCCTAGGTTATACTGGTGAGCTTAGCTAATGAACTGATATGAGGTCTCTAGCATTCTAGTTAATATTTTTTTTTAATTAAGAAAGTAAGCCCGGCGATGGCTTAGCAAGGTAATAACAAGCCATTAACCCATGACTTGTGCATCCACCATTAATTCTGGCTGAAGACAACAGCTGTTCCCTGCAGCTCTCCAGTGTTTGGGTGCCAACAGCCTGTCCTTTAGACAAACAACGTGGTCACAAGTAACTCTTGCCAGGGAGGCCCAGTACTGCGTGGGTACGTTTGACGACGGTTTCATTGCTCACTATCTGAGAAAGTCCTTCACAAAGAGGCCCCAGGTGCAAGAGACAGCAAAGCTGCTAGCTGAGAACCTGAAAACCAACACAGGGGACCTTGTACCCCAACACCATGAGCAGAATGGAAGCTGCAAAGTGCACCCCTGGATTTACAGGGAGGCATCACCTTCCTGGGGCCTTTAGCTGCTAAAAGTCACCAGGGGACGGTGGCGCGTTGGCAAAGCCATTAAACATGCAGTTTATTGAGCAGATGGCAAGGATGGCTCAGAAGCTGATCCAGGAAATACCTGTTTAGCAGAGCTGTGAGAGCCAGACATGAAGGCTGGGCGACCACCAGCTTTTCTAGGTAATACCCTCTCTCCCCTCCTTCCTCCCTCCCCATGCTGCTGCTGGCTAAGACGCGACACCTGAAGGCCCATTCTGCTTAATGTGCCAACACGTGTCTCCTCTTGCTCATTTATTATTTTCAGAATATCAGCAATTTCCTAGATTGCTTCTCCCACACGGGGAAATCCTGGCCCTCGGTGGGCTAGCTCCCAAAGCAAGGGATGTCAGACAAGGAAGGCACCCGTGCAGTGCCAGCGCTCACAGAGAGCGGGGCTCAGCAGTCAGCAGTGCCTGGCAGAGCCACCTCAGGGCCTGTCCCGGCTCGCTCACTGCCCGCAGGAGATTCGAGACTGGCACTAGCTGTTGAGCTGCAGTAGGACAGAACTACACTGCTTCCCATGCAGCAATTCACTGAGAAACATCTCATGTCCGAGGCACGCTCCAGATTGCAAAGGCCGTGTGAAAAACGCCTGTCTGAGGAGTGTCAGGAAAAGGAACACGAGGAGCAAAGGAAAACCCCGACCTGTGCCCAGTTCATGCAGTTTTCCAGCTGTCTTTCCCCTGGAGCATCTTACTTTACAGGGATTTGTGATACCAGAGTATGGATTGGACTAGACGATCGTACAGGTCTTTTCCACTCTAGACATTTCTGTGATGCTGTGATATTTGGGATTGAATGTAGATGGTTTTCTGCACAGCCCAGCTACTCTGCTGCTTGAACCCCGCAGTGGTCATAGAAAGGATGGTGGTGGCCCATTTAGTCAGCCCAGTATCACTGAGCTGGTCTCTCCAGGGACACCTGGTGAAGCCTTGCTCACTGAGATGCTGAAGCAAGTTATCGACACACTTTTAATCTCCAGCAGCCCAGAGGATGCCTTAACAGGGCAACAGCAACAAATAAGCTTGGACTTCACGTGATATCAAATAAAGTTTGGTCCAAAATCACAACAGTTTTTCCCTCTCACCCATTACAGTCCCATGCTCGTCCTGCTCATCCATTCTGAGAACTATATTTACAGTAACTAAAGGAAGGTTCTGGACTGATGCCACTGGAACATTCACCAATAAATCAGTTTTCCTCTGTCATCAAGTCAGGCTGCTGGGTTGTGCTTTACACCACCACTCAGGAGACCTTGGCAGGGGGCAGTTCTGCAGCCTGTGAAAGGTGTTTAATGCAAGCAGACACATATACACCGGGTATACACCGGGCTGCAGGGACCTTGTGGGGACTTTCCAGAGCAGCCTGTGTTTCCAGCAGAAAAATTCTCAGAGGTCTATTAATTGGCCAAGCTGAAAAACACCGGCGCAGAGTTTAGGGCCGTACCACGATTCATCTGCCGGAGCTTTGCGTTAATGCAAATCCCCACCCAGGACTGGACGCTGGGCTATAGATTATGGAAACGGCTCCGGGGGACGCAGCCTGTCTGCGAGAGCCACTCACTCTGCAGATGGAATTGCTTCCAGTATAAGCCCCCCCCAGTATATATATTTCTGACAGCTGCGAGAAACCTTGGAGGAGAGTGTTGAGGGTTTGACTGTGAAGCTGCCTCAGTCATGAGGATGCTGGGATTTCTGCGTGCCCGCTATTCTAAGGAAAACAGAATTTCCCCCCTTACATCAGGAGGTGGTTTGGTTGTGCTGGCATGAGATTTCATATGAAGGGGTTGCTCGTGCTGCTGGTAATCTATCTGGAACAAAGGAAATGAGAGGCCTCAGTCCCCTTCTCCTGAAAAATCATTCTGAAAGGTGCATTATTTCCTAAATGACTCAGTTCCTTCGAGGTAACACGTAATGACTTTATAATGGCACAGTGATTGCGGCCCATTTCTTCTTGGAAAGAAAGGGTAACTGGGTCATAGAGAGACAGAAATGAGAAGGCATTCGAGGCACAAAATCAGAAAGCTCTTTCCAAGCCACCTCAGAGGGAGGAACAGCTCCCTGCCTCTTGTTTACAGCCAAGGCTCCCAGCACACCGGGGGAGCAGGAAGGGTGGGGATTTGCTTCACTGCCCTGGGGAACGTCCTTGGCTTGGACCCCAGTTCCAAAAAGCCCACTCTGATTCCGCGGGCTGAGCACACTGCAGGGCCTGAAAGGGGATCCAGAGGAGCACCATCTGCTGCCACTGTTTCCTCTTCCCAGCGCTGCGGTGACGGAGGCAGGGGCAGGGCCTGGCCTCGTCCGCCCCAGTGTCTCCGCAAGGCGCGGGGCCAGCCAAGGCTTTGGTGTCTCCTTCACATCGGCACGGTCAGCACAAAGGGGCTGTGCTCACCTGGGTGTTGCCTCTCCCGCTGTCTCACTGGTGTCTTAGTCTTAATCAATAAATAGGTCAGATTGCCTCTGGTACAAGAAATAACACCTGCAGAGAGCCTGGAGCTGGAGAGCTTCCCTGAGTTCCCACACAGCTGCATCCGTGCAGGCGGGGGCTGCGCTCTTCCAAAGAGGTGACACTTCTGCTCCTTGTTCCTATCTGTCTCAGTGGTCAAACTCACTAACTCCAGTGAGATCAAGGCTGGTCCCCTGAGCTGTACTCCAAGAGAAGAAAATAAGAGCATGAAGCTCCCAGAGGCACATAACTTCCACGGACGTGCTGCCAATGCCAACTGCTAAAGTTTTATCCAACCCAAATAAATCCTGACATGCCGAAGCTGCCTCAGGATCATTGTAGCTAGACTCACAGACTCCACGAGGAACAGGGTAGAGCCCAGGAGAGGATGTTTTGGGATTTAGAAAGTTAAGTAGCATTTCCAATTACTTTTGCCTTTTCTCACAGATTTTAATTAAGTCTGCCAATACTGGGTCACGTTTTCTGCCCATCACGCTGGCAGTTGCAACAGCTACTCATGTCACTGGGTTTTCCTCTGCATTTATGGCTTTCTGGAACACAGCAGCAGGGAGAGATGATGTTGGTTTTACCACCAAACACCACCAGCTCCCTGGGAATAGCTGGAGAGTAACGCAGCTGAATCTGTCCAAGCTCCTGGCTATTTGCAGCCCCTTTCCAGGCACAGCAGTGCAGTTTAACCAGCCTGCTGGCCACCCAGGAGGGCAGCGAGGTGCCCGATCTCTCAGAAGGGAGCGGGCTATGGAGATTTAGCAAGGCCCGGGGGCTGGTTCCTGGGAATCAGGCATGGGCAGGGAAGTGTGTGATGAGGACTGAGGCTGTGTGAAGGGCTGAGAGAAAGGAGCAGGAAGGGAACTATTCCCTTCGGAGATGGGACACTGAGGGACACGCTGAGCAGAAAGATCAAGTGAGAGTCAGAAAAGAAGCCCCTATTTAAGTCGAGAGGCTGGAGAGTGCAAGGAATCATCTTCCGTGCTCACCTTGGCTTTGTTGTCCATGGTAACAGCCAGCTGCATCCTCTTCCCCATCCTGAACGTGAACATGTGATCTGCTTCCTCCTCCTCCTCCTCTTCCTCGCTGCCAATGTTGAACCCAGGGCTCGTAGGACAGGGGCTCCCCCATTTCTCGCACACCACCCTTTTGTCCTGGAAAACGAATCAGTCCCGTTAGCAAACCCCTCAGCTCAGCAGGGTGATCCCCTTCCCCAGACACACCTGCACACAGGCCCGAGCCCAGCTAAGGACCAGGCAAGGCCTCGCCCCGAGGAACCTTCCTGTGCCCGGCGCTGTGCCGTGCCACGCCGGGGAACAAGGGGCTCGTTGTCTGCTCAGCAGAGAAACCCACAGTTGCAGCGGGTCTAGAAAATCCTTTGCACTTACAAATCTGACATTTCAGACTAAAATGCCAGAGTTCTAGGAAACAAATGTCATCCTCCTCTCTTTCTGCAGCACTCTGAGTTAGATCAGGAAAGCCTAAGTCCTGATGGAGATGGCCTTGGAAGCCAAGTGGCTGGCTCCTGAGGGTGGTGCTCACCATCGAGAGGGCTGGGCTATCTTGTCCATAGTGTTCAGTCTGGGTAATTGCATCTTTCAGGTCCTGTATGAGAGAAAAACGTGTGCAACAGCGCACCTCCGGAGAAAAGCACAGGCCGGGGCATGGTTGAGAAGTGAGCAACACACCAGCCTGGATCTAAGAGTCCAGGAGTGCAGAGTGCACGGAGGAGGGTGGGCTGGCTCAGCGAGCTCTGCAACAGCTCTGCCAGAGGACTTCACCCAGGGCTTAAAGCAGGACTGGCTGGGTGTTTTACCAAGCCCCACACTGCCAGGAGGGGTGGACAGGGCTTGTCAGGCACAGATTTGGTCCAGTGAGGAAGGAAACCTGTGACTTGCAGATTTTTGCCCCAGCTGCAGGAAGCCCCAGAGCAACCAAGCACTGCTTGGTTGGCTCACTCACGAAGCCTAAGGGGACAGAGACTTTGCCCAGTCCAGGGGCATTCCCAGAGGCGTTCCTGACACCTCCAGTGACACACACCCACCAGTACAGCCTGCCTAGGGATCTGCAGTGGTGTTGGCACCTGGGACCCCCCCAGGGCCGAGTGTGCCTGTTCACACATTCATTCGTTTCCCTGTTAATTCTCTGCTGGGGAATTAACGCGAATTCCCTGATCGTGGAGGGAAATTTATGTGCATCAGCTAAAACCACCCTGAACACACATCCCTGCAGAGTTTTCACACCCTGTGCAAGGGCTGAGGAGCTCCGTCCTGTGTCTGAAGGAGTTCTGCTGTGGAGACTCTCTCTTTTCAGAAAGGTCCCTCTGCTGACGTAGGACTGGAGCGAGAGCTGGCCTGTGGTGGAGAAGAGGCAGCACTTACGTTGTGAGCTTTGGTGATGGTGATAGTGAGTCCATCCTGCTTGGGTCTCCTGGAGGTAACAGCCATTCCCTCCTGCTCAGCTCGTTTTTTGTCCTCTTCTATTTCCTGAAACACACACACATCCTTATCCTCAGCCTGGACCTGGATGCCTAGGGATGTTGTCTGCAGATGCTTAAGGAGAAAGATAAACAAATCCACAGGGACTGCTCCAGGTTCCCACAGTGTCACCCAAAGCAGCTCATACAAGCCAGGCTGGATATCTCCTGCAGGCCATTGGGTGGACTCTCTGGCCAAGGCAGCATCAAAAAACCACAAGATGTAGCTAAAGTACTTCCTCCTAATTCAGAGGGTACAGCTGCAGTAACCAGCAGGCTGCTAAAGCCTTGATTTGCCTTCATCTTCCTTTTTTTTATCCATGGAATCTCTTTTTGACACCTCCACAGAAACCCTGGGACCAGACAGGAAAGAGCTTCTACTGATACCACTGCCCTGGTAGGGAAGATAAACCTCCCAAATGTCCTGAGTACACAACCTCCTATCCCAGGGGATGAGCCCGAGGCACCAAGAAGGACAGACAGAGAAACAGTCATTGGGCTGTGAGGTGAAGAGGTGGGAAAGGTGTGAGGCAGAGAGGCATTCCTGCTGATTCAGGAGCCGTAGATAAAGGCAGAGCTCTGCCCACCTGCCCCCAGTGCTTTCCAGTGTAAAAATGGTAACAAAGTCCCTCTGCCACTGCTGACTCTCCTCACACTGCAAGTCGGGGCCTCCAAAAGGGAGCTGGGGAGGGTAAGAAGCTCCAGGCTTACCTGGTACCTCCGTATGAGCGCTTCGTTCTTCTTCCGCAAAGCCAAGATTTTCTTATCGAGTTCAACATCTTTCTGCTCTTTCTTCCTTAACACTGCATCATCCACAGCAGCATCCTGGAAACAGAAGGAACAAAGGTCTTCTCAGTCATCACACCGACAGGACGAAACCTGCTCCTTCTCTTTGGACAGGGTGGGAAGCAGAAGAGTCTTTCCCCACCATTTATCTCCTTAGTCCTCCCCTGAAAAGAATACAAAATCTTGTAAAATGACTTTTTCCTGACAGAATCGACCTTTTCTTTGCCTAATGTTTTTGTTCAGCAATGAGGTAGGTAGAGCAAAAAGCTGATGTCCCACTCTGATGACCATTTGTAGGCTCCAGAGTTAACACACTGCTTAGCTGCACACGGTAAAGTGACACTTCTCCCGACTGTTGGGTCAGGTGTTCTCAGAAAGGGCTTCTGCAGAGGCAGGAGGGGTTTCTCCTTCATTCCTCATGGCACAGCAGCAGTGACTCCCTCCTGCAGGGAGGATGCGTCAGGGGCCAACCACGCAGCTGGGGACACAGGAGCTGCTCTGACACTGTTGTGCCCCGGGTGCGTCGTGCTGGTGGTGACTCAGGCAGCTGGGCTCCCCGGGGTCCAGCCTCAAGCGGTAGCCAACGGGCTTGCAAAGCCCTTCCCCTGGGAGGGTTTCTCCTGGAGACCTCAGTTGCCTTTTGCCCGGTCCTAATTAGGTCACTAGTGAAAAACTGGGGCAGCAGAGGAGGCAGTGGAGGGGTGCCATCAAACACAGCCCTTCGCAAACCAAGAAAAGGTGTGGTGAGAAGCCCAAAGCTTGAAGGTGAAGAGATAAGCCACAGATGCAGTAGCCCAGGGGAGGGAAAGCCTTGGATTCTGCTGCCTGTTCCCAGCTACGCTGGTGAGCTCTATCCAGCCACGTCCAGGGGCTCCAGCCTCCTGAAGATGTGTGTGTTTACAGTGTGCCAGCGCATCGCATGAGGCACAATTAAGGCGCCGGGAACCTGACCCTTGATTTCTTGTGTGTCACGTGGCTTTTTCCAGGATAGGAATATCCTGCCCACTCGAAAGCACAGGATTTGAGATAAGCTGCAGGAATTACCTCCTGAATATGGGGAGGTTTTCAGCTACCTAGGAGATGGACACCAAGTAAGAATGCGGGGACCTTTCATCAGCTCACCCTTTGGAAAATAATTCTTCAGCCAGGGGTCGGCACCACTGGGCTCCCCAAGTGCCACAGGCCCCTCGGGGAGCAAGGCTGCAAATCAGCCCCTGTGTGCACAGCCAGAGCTCACCTTCAAAGGAAGGGATCCAGCTGCCGAACCACCGCACACCCCCACGATGCTGGGTCTCCCTTTCAGAGCTCTCCGTGACAAAACCCCCACAGCTAATGACATTTCAGCTCTCAGCAAGCAGGTCTGTGCTTGATCTGCAAAGAATAGGGCCACGGATGGGGAGAGAAGTCTGCGTGCCTAATGGTCTTCGGAGAAAAGGGACTGAAGGTTGAAGATGTGACACTGTCGGGGAGGAGGTGGGCTGGATGGCAGGAACCAGCGAGGCAGGAGAACCGGTTTGCTAAAGCGGATCCCGCACAAGCGCATCTTCACTTGTGCCCCAGTGAGGGGTATTTTATCAGTGCTGATTTAACAGCCCTTGCTGGTGGCTCCGCCAGGACACAGGCGGCACTTGTGTTCAGGTGGAACAACAGGGACATTTAAACTACCTCCAGGCATTCTCCAGATGGACAATGGGATTTTGTCGAGGCCTGCAGGAGAGCCAAACGCGCTTTTCCATTGCCATCAATCAACGGGGTAGGCGACAGGTGACTGGATTGTCTGTGTGGGTGGATACACTTTCATGGCCATTTTGCGAGGCTGATTAAAGCTGAATTCAGTGTTTACCTGAACAGAAGCTATTTTGTGAGCACTAAATTGGCAGGTTCGCTGTTTGCCGAGCGCTGGGGTGTTGGCTGTTGGAGGGTGGGATCAAAGTGATGCATGCCCTCAAACACACCCCTTTCATCTTCAAGTTCCTTTGAAGGAGGACTGACAGAGCTGCCGGCTCAGGAGGAATTTAAAAATTCCTGCAGAGATTGTATTTGTGCTCTTCTCTTTTCAAAGGCAAAGGATGGAAAGGACCTGTCAGGCCGCTCGCCCTCCCTGGGAGAGACTGCACATTCGTCAGCATTTTGTCTACGTTGCAACACAACTACTGCAGGGGGGAGGGGGGGGTCTTTCAATTTCCAGCTGGAAACAAGTGGCTGGAAGGAAAGTTTTGCTGGTATTCAGCACTTCTCCTCCCCTTTATTAATAAAGCCATTAACACGTTTGTTTCCGCTCAACCTGTTTCAGCCAAGGCTGGGGGGCTGCGGACGGGAGGTGGTCCCCAGCCCACGCACCCCGGGACCGCAGAGCAGCCCCGCCACACACAGAAGCGCCGAGCAGCCTTTTGAGCCCACGCACCAGCTCGCAGGGGCTCGCCCATTGTACGGTTCAGCCAAGTCAGCGTTTGCTCGTCAGCTGCCGCTCCGAGCCAGCTGATGACAGGGGGACGTGCCCTCTCCTCTGCTTCTGGAACGAATCCGCCGCCCCAGCCCATGCTGGAGCTGATGCTCGGGATGAAAAGGGGCTACGCGGTGCCCTCCCCAGAGTAAAGCTCTTCCGGGGAGCCCAGGTGCCCGTATGTCACAGTGACAGGAGGGTTATAAATGGCTTTGGCAGACAGACGGGCCATGGCTTTGAATTCGAAAGCAGCCGAGCCCGAAGCCTCCTGGATAGCAAGGCAGCGGAACGAGAGGCCTCTTTCTATCGCAAATAAAAATGTCACAAAAGGAGAAAAGGAAAGCGAGCGGCTTCATGCTTCAATTAAGTGACGACACCTCGCTCTGTCATCCCCCCCGCTCCTAAGTGGCACACACACTCGCTGCGCAGCTCAGCGGGGGCTGGAGGGACACCTCGCTCCAGGCTGTCGCTGCGTGCAGCGTTTTCCCGCACACTCCTGCTATCTCCTGCTTCTCCTGGCAGAGACCTCGGAGGCAGCAGGGTTGGAAAAGCGAGAAAGACAGAAGGTGGGGGGGAGGGAAGCAGAGAGAGGAGCGGGGCCCTTAGCTACCGCTGCTCTGCGTAAGCAAACGCATCCGCTCTTTTTAAGAAATATCCTCTGGCTCGACAGCTGCAGCCGAAGCCCTTGCTGGGACAGGCGCCATCCAGCACTGCCTGGGTTGGTTTGTTATCTCCCCCGGCCTCCCACCCACCCGGGAGACACATTGTCTTGAGCCAGCCACCCAA
>JANHFX010004175.1:0-27737 GCA_027560015.1 Chloroceryle amazona
AATATGATGAGGTAACAGCAGCAAGGGGGAGGTGAAAGGGGGCTGAGGCTCAGGATTATGGCTCTATTTCCATGAGAGACCTTAAGCAACACCCTCCAGGGCCATGAAGGTCTGGACCCATCTCAGCTGAGCCAAGGAGTGTTTTTTGTGGGGAGATTCAGACATCCGAATTCCTCTTGAGAACCTGGTTCCCATGAGACAAACACGGTCACCCCCTGAGCCCTGCTCTGTACATCTGCTTGAGTCCTCAGCACCCAAACACACCTTACTTACGCATCCTGGTGGTATCTCAAAATTGGCATGTCACTGAAAAATGCACCTTAGTACAAGTGGGATGTGACTGTCACTAGGAGATGGTGTGGAAATGCAGCTATCTCTCTTGGTAGTCTGAAGTCATCTCCACTTCTATTATTTTTATTGTAGATGCAGGCAAAAAGTGCCAGTCCAGCAAATAGTGCAGAGAACTCACCGGTCAACTCAGCAACAGCTTTAAAAAACCGGCCTTTATCTGTCATGGTGACAGGGAAGGGAACAGTCCTCCAGAAAGCTAAGGTAATGGGCCAGTTGGTACAGGAAGGTCCCTCTGGGACAGCTGCCGCTGTTCCCTTGCGGCAGTGGAGCAGACCACCTGTGGTGGTATGGGGTTATGGGGGGGGAGGGGAGGTCCTGCATCTGGGAAGCACCCTTGATCAAGCACCACTCAAAGCAGGCCAGCTTGGTTTTCCTCCAGCCTTTTCACCCACGTGTGCCTTGGCTGTGATTTAAATGTGTGTATTACTTATGACAGTACACACTTAGAGACATCCCTGACTCACACTGTGCCCACAACCACTTGGTTTACCAGGTGATGGGGTTGATCCTATGCACATTACTATGACTTGCCAGATTCACCTTTTGACTAATTTGCCTTTATTCCTTGTCAGGAATGGGAGAAGAAAGGAGCTAGTTAGAACCACGCTTTTCAGAGAGGACTAAAGACTGTAATTGGCCATGCAGGGCCAAGGGGATTCAATCATCTGTAGGTGGAGATTGGGTGTGCAGCAAAACCACGCACCAAGCACCTCATCCACATTGTGCCAACTTCTCGGATACAGCAATGGAGGCAACAGCTGCTGACACGAGTTATCCCAAGTGATCTCGCTCTTCCCAGACAAGCCCCAATCACATAGCTAAAACAATAACAACCAGTGGCAATCCTTGCATCAAATTCCTAACCCAGTTGATGTAAACAAGAATGTTACTGTACATAGGAGTGTTTTGTGTATTTCTACTCTGAAGGTTTATCAATGAGTTATTACGGTTTCTATATTAGTGACAGTAGTGGGTTCAGAAGGGGCCTCCGCTATTCTTTGTGCTCTGATGGTTTTCAACCTGTCATGGTAAATTTCAGCCAACTAAAGTCTCACCTGTCTTGCTGCCAGTCATCACTCAGCTGCATTCACCCAGCCTTCAGTCAAAGGCAATACCCATGCTTGAGACGTGAAAGACAAGCACACAGCAGTCTGCCCAGGGGAATTTTTAATGGGCCCTGATGCATGCCAGCATATACTTACTCCTAGAGCCTGCTCCAGATCTGCAGAGTATGGAGGAAGATCCCTGCTCACCTTCTTGTGGTGTAAACTGTGGTACAGACTGATGCCACTAAGAGCTCTGGGCAAAGACGATCTGCCAAGCAGATTCAGTTAATTTTCTTGAAGATCAGCTGAGGTATTTGTTCTAGGGAAAAAATTTAAATCACATTTGAAGGTTTGTTAATACTTTACGAAAAGCGCAGGCCTGCTCAGCTATTGGAGGGGGAAGCCAGATTCCCAATGTGCCCTTTCCCAGGGAAGAGATGGTAAAGCTGTTCCTGTGCTCTGCCCATCACCTCTCATGGGCCTTTAGCTCTAGAGCCCAGGCTTCATAACTGGGTTGACTGGGCCAGGGCTGCAGCTTTTTTCTAACACTGTAAACCTAAAGCAGTACTGGTATCCTGACTGGGTTGTTCCTGTGGCTACACCAGTGAGCAGCACCCAAAGCCAGGGGAAAGACAGGCAAGATCTTGTACTTTCCTAACCCTTGAAGACCTTCAATAGGACTGAGACCATCTCTAAAAGAATTCTCCTTCTTTGCACAAAAGCCCAACAGCTGGGGGGCTATCTGACACTTGGAACTGGTGGTAGCACTGGGGTTACGAGACACTCTGGGATTTTTTTTTTTACTTTGTAAGTTCCCACTGCAATGCAGATGGAGGAATTTCTAATACCAGCCCTCAGGAGTACACGGCCCCAGCTCTCAGGCCTGTCCCTGTGCAAGGTTTGCACATAGGAAAAACTCATGCAAATAAACCACTGAAACTTCTGGTTCAGGACCCAGGGGACCTTTCTCTCCAAAGCACAGGGAGGCCACAGACATGATGAAGATTTTGTTTTGACCCATGATGAGCTGGCAGGAGACCCCCTCTACACCCTAAATAAATGTGTAGTACTGTGCCCTCACCATACACCCTGCTGTCATCCTCCAGAGGTTGTCCAGACATTTCACAGTGGTACTGAGACAGCAACAGATGAGAGTAGCTCTGCTTTCCCCACCACAGCCCAGTCAGCTTCGGTGGTGCTGCTGGGGTATGTCCCATCAGAGGATGGCAAACATTGGCAAGTCCTGAGCAGCACCTCTAAGCACAGATAAGAAATGTTAGAAAATGTCTCTGCCTCCCCATTGTTTTCCTCATTCAAGGCATTTCCTTTGTTGTAATTGTGACCTATAAAGTGGCGCTTTAGAGGGTTTTATAATAAAATGTTGAGTATATCATGTTATCAGTGTTTTTTTTCTTTGTTACAGGGGTTTGTCCCTGCTGTATTTTCCAGTAGATTTCAAGTAGCAACCTCCCAACAGTTACTGCAAAGTTCCTCAGCTATGCAGTCTACAGCTGCAATGGACTATACCTTAAATAATTTAGTCCTCTATACTGACTGCACCACCAACCAAAAAAGAACATTTGGGCCACCTAACCCACTGAAAAATAGCAATAACCTGGGCAGTTTTCATGAATACATGTAGCAGGTGTCTGCTTGTATCTCCACAGCACAGTCCTCTTGCACAAAGCCAGCAGAGAAGAATGCATTCACTACCTAACTCTGGCCACTAGATAGCAACTGTGTGCAACACTTAGTGCCTCCTGCAGTCACTGGAGGGAACACTAGGATGGGTTTTAGCTGGAAAGGAAGGAAAAGTGTTAGTAAAGGATATGCTTGAGGCCAGTCTTTACAGACCAGCCACCAAGCCAGACAGATATGTGAAATATCTTTTGGTGGCTGTACCACTTCTCTCTCCATGCCCATAGAAAGCTTGGTAAGACACCATAGCTATGACACAAAGGCCTGGGGAAGGTCCTGGTCCCGTGCCGTTCCTAGACCACCCATAGACACAAACCTGCCAGCAAGGTCATTAGCATCCTGTCAGTCTCTGAGCTCAGGAACCCCAACAGAACTCGATTTGGGATTGCTGGTTTTGTCCATCCCCAGCTGGAGGCTTCGTACACTTCCGTATCGGCTCCAACTGTCCCTGGTACATCTCTGCCTTTCATAGCATCGTAGAACCCTTTAGTTCGGAAAAGGCCTTTAAGACCCTTCAGTCCAATCATCAACCCAGCACTGACAAGTCCACCTAACAGTGGATGTCATGTCTCTAAGTGAAAGTCATTAACACATTAACCATGTCACCAAATACCATGTCTACATGTCTTTTAAATAGTTCCAGAGATGGTGATTCCACCACATCCCTGGGCAGCCTGTTCCAATTCTTAACAACCCTTTCAGTGAAGAAATTCTTCCTTATGTTCAATCTAAACCTCCCCTGGCACAACCTGAGGCCATTTCCCCTTGTCCTAGCGCTTGTTACCTGGGAGAAAATGCCTATGGCACTTCCTCATAGCAAGCACAGCTGCCAACAGTCATGGCTGCACTCAGGGTTTGCTCACCTTAGCACCACAGAACCCTCGTGCCTGATTCAGTGCAGTCTTGCCCTACAAAACGCAACGTTAAAGGGCTGGGCCCAAAGACACAGCTGTGTATGGAGGCAGAGCTACTGAATATCTAACACACACTTTAATGCACATTGTTACTGCTTTGTTAGTTACTCCCAGCATAACTCTCACCTCTGCACAATGCAGCCAGGCCACCATGGGGCCTGCAGTGTGTCACAAGCAGAAGCCCATATTCATCTGGAAAGAAATTTGCTGCTACAAACTATTTTTCTTAGCAAGTTTCTCACCTAAGCACCCTCAGTTCTTCTTTGGGATACACAGAGCAACCTGTCCTGCCAAGCACATCAAGAGAGCTACCAGGCACTTTGACTTTCAACTAAGATACAAGGAAAAGTGCTGTGTTTTAAAGGAAAAGAAAAAAGTCTGCCTCTTATCGGTGGAGATGGTGGCCTAAATGATTCTATAAGTTGTCTCAGGTATGAATCAAATTAATTTAGTTCTACTGACGAGAATAGGACTGTGGGTGTTTTGCAAGCTGCAGAAGCCAACTGGCTTTCAGGGGAGCATCAGCAGAGCCGGTGCCAGTGCTGTGATACCGCTCAGAGGCTGGCCCTGCCTGACGATGCCTAGGGAGGGTGGCACAGCAAGGTCCAAAGCCCAGCTACTCTTCTGCAGCCTTTACAGTACAAGCACAAAGCACATTTACACATCACAAACAGGCATGATTTAGCTTGCTGAGGGAAGGTAAGACTAAAGCTGGTGAAATTCATGGCACGCACTTAAATTCTGGTTTCTTAAAGAAGAAATAGTCTCTCCCCTGAAGTCAGCACGTGGCCCACAACCAGCCAAGACTCATCCAGCAAATCCTACAGAGCAAGAGTAATTCAGAGCTCCATTAGTAACAGCAGCCCAGACTTCTAACGACAGCCTGGCACAGAATGTCCTCTGCACTCCCTTGATGCCAGACAGGATTAGCACTGGCTTCACAGGGATCCCACCTCCTCGGTGTCTGTGCCAGCCCCACACACCAACCCAGCCTTAAGGGAATGAGCTCCCATCCGGTAAGTTCTCATTAAGGACTTATGATTGAATCAAAGCAAGTCTGTAAGTGAATTTAATAAGGGATCATGTCAGAAATCCACGTAGCCTTTTTTTTTTTCCCCCCAGGAGAAAGGGCCTAGAAAGTAGCCAGGATCTTCAATTAAATGTTTTAAAGGAAAACATCTTCATCAACTGCTCAGCAGTGTCCTGCTTGCCGGTGGGATCATCAGGTCTCTCCAAGACCATCCCATAAATCCTGATCTTTGTTATCAGCTTGACTATTCCCATGTCCTCCCAATGCCCCACCAACTTCTTAACTTGCAAAATGCAAGACAAACTATAGCCAAGAAGCTACCATAGAGCTGCAAATCCAACAGAGCAGCGAGGGTAAGACATGGCTGTCAGAGACTTTGCACCACAAAGGATATGCAGAGAGACTGGGTAGAGTGTTCAGAGCAGTCTGGCTGGAATCCAGCTGGCTCCCTGGATACTTTTCCACCATAAAACATGAACCACATCTTTGGTGTCAGCTCAGAGTTTGACCTAGCCCATTCTCCCTACAACAAGTGACAACTGACAGCTTTACAGCAGAGGCAATGCTTAGCTACAGCCATGCCTAAGTAAGTAACATCGATAGCTTCTCTTTCAGCCCTTCAAATAAGCCACTATTTTGTTGTGCCTCAGAACACAATCTACTAAAGTGACAGTGGAAAGAAAGAAGAAATTCTTTCTCCCAGCCTGGTTTCTCTCACAAGGTATGACAGTGCTGGTCCTGTCTCAAGACCAGCTTTCATCCCTGAGAGTGCTTTTAGACCATTCTTCTTTTGACAACAAACCTGCAGAGTAATTTGTATCTCTCTTTGTACATCTAATGTTACTATTCAAACACAGGGCCAGGACATCTGGCTGAAGAGATTTTTTTTTCTTCTTCTGGGAACAACAGATGCTATTTTCACAAGTGCTGGCAGTCACAGTCAGTATCTCTGTCTTGGCCCTGGATGGAGCTGCTCCTGCTTCCCCAAGGTGATGGACGCCATGGGAAAGGCAGCAGAGAATAACAGACAGTGTGAACCACAGACCCTGGGGGAGCAGTTACATAAATTTCACAGCTTCATGGGGAATCTGATACAGTGACCCAGTGAGGATGATGCTCTGAAGGATGCAGGCTTGTAGCCAAACTCTCTTTGGAGACACATGAGGCACCACAGCCCACCAGAGGCCCAGCTTGTGCTGCAGAGACCACTGCTGTGCTGAGGACAAGATCAGCTATAAACAAGGAAGGGAGGCAGAAATGTCATTCATCTCATCCATCTGGGTCCAGGCCAGGACAAGCATGCTCTTCTCCCCAGTCAGCTCCAAAAGGAGAGCAAAGCAACACGGCAAAGCTCTGAGCCATAGAAACAGCACCAAAAAGAAGAAAAGAAGAGGTGAGACTTGACCTGGAATGGGCAAACCAGGAAGGACTAAGAGAAAAATATGCACCAGCAAAGGAGAGAGCAAAGAAGTGTCCAGGAGGAGGAGAAAGGGTGGATGAGATTCAGGAGGAGAGGTGCAGGCCTCCTCCCCCTCTGACCTGCACATTACCTGCCATTCTCTGCTCCCAGCATCTGTGCAAAGCTCAGGAGATTCTCCTGGACCTTTCTCCTCCAGAACAGACTGTGGCTGGCAAATAAGAATGAGGCTGGGAGGGGAGGAATGGAGTTAAACCTGAGAGCAGACAGACCAAGGCCCAAAGTGGTACAAACCAAAGTTCTATCCAGAGACCAGAAGAACCCTGACATTTGCTTGGAACTGACTGGGGGACTGTGCTTACCTGGTGTGTTTGCAGTACGGGTAACTGGATTTGACATGGGTCAAATCTAGGAGAAAAATAGCCAACACAGCTACTAAAAGCAGCAATACACACTGACTGTCACAGCTCTGCCTTGGAGTTGCATAAACCACTGAATGCTCTTGCAAAACCAATCTTTTTCAAACCTCTCCTAAAAAATACACACTACAAAATGCCCATGAAGCTAAACCATATTAGATCACTCCAAATAAATTCAGTGCCATGGACAACTTACAAAACAGAAGGAGGCTCATAATGAAGTTCCCTTCCTCTTCCTCTCCTTTGTCTTCCTCCCTGTAACAAGCTGTTCACTCCAGTACCTGGCTGCCAGCGCATAACCTACATTGTCCCTCATCACCAGGAGCTCCAGAATTCCTCAGACTTCTACATATTTTCAGACTACATCAAAGATCTCTCATGAAGTCTGTTAAAAAATAAAATCACATGGCACTAGCATCTGGATGAGGAAATACAAAATGCCAATAATAAATAGTTAAACACAAATATTTACTCAATTAAAAAAGCGAAAATGCACTGGGAAGCCCAGCTTGTGCAGTGCAGGAACTGGGAATGGCCTCAGCACTGTCCCTGTGCTGGAGCAACACTGCTAAGGACAGAGGTGGCTTGCTGGATTGTGCCCATGAGTAGCAGCAAGGGCTCCCAGTCAGAGAACTGGAGCACTCAGAGCATCTATGTCAGCGTCTCTGATCCATGTGCCTTTTGGTGTGCCAGGGGACTCTGAAGAAGTGCTGCAAACCACCTGAACTTTACTGCCCATGGGAGTGTGGAGGAAGGAGCAGGGATCTTGGAGAATCACCCCGGAGAACTCCTGTTGTGGAACAGAAACAAAGACATAGGTAAGATCTTTAGGACCAAGGGATAAGCTCACACTTGGTCCATTACAACCTAACAAGTACGCACTTGACCTTAGCTGACAGGCATTAAGAGGCCATAATGTAGAAGTCAGAACTCCTGGGCTCAGGTTAAGAGCACAGTACTAGGCAGGAAAAGACAATCAAGAATTCCTTTCTATGGTCACAGGGATTGTTTCTTCCAGCAGTGTAAAGAGAAAAGACAGAACAGAGTGGAAGGAGATTGACAAAATAAGTAGATCTTCCTGGGGTCCCCTTGCAGACAACTCACTTAGTAAGTGTGTAAAATAGGGCACAGATTCTGTTCTTCCCTTCAACAGCCCAAACCTCTCCACTTTCCATGTGACAGAACCAACATCAGCACCAAGACCCATCCACCAAACATCTGTCCAAGAGTTACAGATGCATCTCTGCTCAAATATGGAATCTGTTCGGAGGGGCTGGGCAGAACGGGTGACATCTGCTATGGTTGCTATTTATTGATCCTTACTGCTCTCACAGTGGGGTCCTTCCCAGCCGTGGCATTTGCACCGGTAGCTTCCAGGCCCGAGGATGCATACGCCCTGATTCATGCATGGGTTGGGTTTGCACAGGTTCACGGGGCTTTTTGCTTCTGCAAACAAACACAAGCAGAACAGCAGACTCAGGCACATTCACAGTGTACTAATAGCTATCACCCACATCCATCAGGAATGATACAAAAATAACAGCAACTATATATCCTAGACATCAAAAACCATCACCTAAGGCTAATGGGATTGGGAAATCACAGTAATATGGCAGAGGGTGGAAGCTCACAACCTTGTCATGACTCCTCTGTGTTTAACCTAGAGAAGAGGAAGAACAGCTTTGCTAGATATTCAAATCTGGAGGAGAATATTCTGAATAAGGCTTAAAGGAATGACATTGTGTCAGGCTGCATATCAAAGAAAAGCAAAGTGGAACATCTTCAGAGCTGTGCACTGAACACACAAGCACTTCTAAGCTCCCCCATATCCAGGCATTGTCAATGATCAAGACACATGCCCACCCCCAACCTGGTTACAACCCCAAACACCACTGGAGTTCAAACCTCACTTTGAACTGGTGAGAACTTGACTTTCCACCAGAAAGGAGCAAGGACAAGAAGTCAGCTCTGAAGCATAGATGGCACAAATGGAAAATAAGACAGGAAAAAATTCTGGAGTTCTTTTCCAGGGGA
This sequence comes from Chloroceryle amazona, assembly GCA_027560015.1. NCBI lineage: Eukaryota > Metazoa > Chordata > Aves > Coraciiformes > Cerylidae > Chloroceryle > Chloroceryle amazona. The sequence goes on from JANHFX010004175.1 coordinate 8,910, forward strand.
CTTGAGAGAGTAGTCTATAGCCATGGTCCAAGTTGTTTATTAGCCCTGTTCTCACAAAATATGTGATGGTTTTCCCAAACCTCTCCACACAGCAGAGCCCAGCTGTCAGCAGGGCTGGCAGTGTTTCACCCTGCCTTGCTGCAAATACGGTAGGTTAAGTAGCAGCATCCCAGAGGGATTTGCTTCCAGTTTACTGGCAACACCACCACAATGTTGGTAAGGGTGTGAAATTCCTCTGCTGAACAACTAATTAGTGTAGAGTCTGAACTGCTGGCCTTGCCCTTTGCTCCATGGTAGAAAAACCACAGTGAGAGTAGGAAAAAAGGAAAAGTTACTACAGCTTACCAGACACTGTGCTCCTTCTCCCTGTACAGGTAACAATACACGCACATCAACTCTCAACTTACACCTATGATTGGCAAAATTATTATCACTGAAGTTCATTTTTTTGACAGTCAAATCCTAGATCTGAGACATTTCAATCCTTAGTTCCTGTTGATTTTATATGGAGCCATGCTGGGTTCAACAACAATTTCGTCATCATGGGACATCTAAAATAGGGTCCTGCCTGACAGTTATCCCCAGGGATAACTCACTTTTGCTTCAGTGTAGGTTGGTAGAGGCACTGGCAATGAAAGCTGGATCTCTTGGACTCACCACTAATCTTCCCTGTGCTAACTTCTCCCCAGAGGCTTTCCATGGTGTTCTGCTCCCCATGTCATGCATCCACCATGTCCCTCCATGTCTGCTTCACAGTGTAACCTCACTGTCTCTGTTTAAGGGAGTAGTGCTATTCCACCCAGACAACACTTCTCTGAACACTACCCTACTGCTAACACAGGATCATCTTAAATATCAGGAATTATACCCTTTGATAATCCCAAGAGCCTGTACTTTCATTAATCAGATTCACATATGTTTAATGCCCCAGATCTTTTCTCCTAGACCCTGGATCATTTTTTTTCTGGTCTCTCTTCAGCTGAGCTTCAGAATAAATATGATATTCCAGGTGTCCAGAGACAGGGTCTGTTTCTCAAACACTTTTATCATGACTCAAATTTTTTCAAGTCCTTTCTCAGACAATGATTCTGTTATTAAGTCTTGGGAGTAAAAAAATGAATGAAGGGCTTATCTTTACATCATCCTTCATCCCAGCCTATCTAGTACAAACAACGATTATCTGCACATGAAATGAAAGCAGAAATTCAGTTCCAGGAAATTATATGTTATTACCCCGACTCACTGAACCTTGCCATCTCTTCCCCTTCATCTGTGGCATTGCAGTTAATTTCATGGTACAGTAGATTGTTTTTATAATAACACAGCTGAAAATACCACTGCAATAGGAGCACACTGAAAAGCTCCAGGTCTGTAGAAACCATCTGCAGAGCCTGTCAGAAGAATGGCTCCTCACCTCAAAGAGATGGAGCTGTAGCTCTTTCTAACCCTGAAGGAGCCACAGGCATACCCAGAAATGAAAAGGAGCTTTGATTCTGCTGAAGCTCAACATGCTTCTTCATTTGGTCTTACAAACAGGTTAAAACATAGCAAAAGCAAATAGCTAGATCTTAAACTCAGACTATTTTGAACGAGAAACAAGGCATGGCATATCAACTATAAACTACATGCACTTTTGCCAATGCTAACATCTGCACACCAAGGCTATTGTCCTTTCCAAAAAAGATGATTTCCATCAGACACAGTAACTACACTCAGCATGCAATTGTTTCAAACTTGGTACCAGAGTTGATTTTTTCCCAGCTTGGGACTGCCCCTCAGGATTTGAAGTTTTGAAGAAGGTGCACTTTTTGCCTTTTTACACAAACATGAGCTTTTACATGAATATTTGAAAATTCTTCCCTCCTGCTTTGGAGATAAGGATTTGGTCCTGCAAACAAAAAAACATTCTGAAGGTCTCAGAATGGGCAGATTGTGATTTTACAATTAATCTTGCGCAACACAAATAAAATCTTGAGAGCCTACATGATAACTTCAGTATCAGGACACTAAGGAGGAACAGGAATGATGAGGTTTTAGACACGCTGCTTTGCAAACACCTGGGCACAAACCTTTTGAACACAGCAGAGACCTTACTTGGGAACCAACACTGTTGACTGCAGAAACATACCCCATTAAGACCTGCCAGCAACACTGCAGGGGGTACAGTAATGCACAGTGAATTCCATGGTTTTAAGCCAGTATCAGAAAAAGAGCAAAATTTTTGTTCTTTCAGGGAAGGCAGAACCTAGAGCTGGCAGGGCTTGAAAGAGCCAGTCACACTAAACTCAATCCCACCCACTGGACTGAATCTTAGGAAAGTTGGTTCCAGCTCCTAGAGGATTGCTTTGGACAGTCTCCAGATGCCTATGCATAGTCTTCCCATTTGTAAAATGCAAAAGATAGTACGGAGCTCACTCAGTAAAGCATCAGAAAACCTGTGATAACAATGGCTGGTGGTACCTTGCTCTTTAGTGAGGATGGGACATTCTCTTACCTTCACAGATTCTTTCGATGATAAGGTCTTGGTAATACTGTAGGTCTTCATAGGAGGAGATGTGGACCAAGTAGTCGGGAGACCCAGCAACCTTCAACAGCGTGTCCCTCTGTGCATCCCCAATGACAACCACAAACACCAAGATGCCGTCGTGCCTCAGCTGTTGAGCTGGGGCAGCTGCATCCTCCATGCCACCTCCATTTGTGAGCACCACCACCACCTTGTTGACACCAGGTCTTGCTCCTTTCTGCACTGTCATCACATCACCATAAACATGCAGCAAGGCACTGCCAGCAGAGGCTGAGTCCCCAAGGAAAGGCACCTGGTCAATGGCTTGGAGGACAGCTGAATTGCTGGTGTGGGTGTCCAAAGCGAATACAGTGTGAGCTTTGCTGCCATAGATCACAAGAGCAATTTGGGTGACATCCCGGTTGATGCCGAAGTGCAAACAGCTGCTCCTGACGAAGCCCCTCAGCCGCAGAAAATTCTCTAGGCCAACTCCAGATGAGGCATCCACTGCAAATGCCAAATCAAGAGACTGTGCCTTGCAGCCTGGATAGAAGAGCGCAAACATGGCATTATTCCTAATACAGATGTACTCCTTTCTTGACCAAAAAAAGCAGTGGAGGGAAGTGGTAGGCTAAACTCATCGCTGCTGACCCCTAACTGTGAAGGTCATCTACAATCCTTGCACCAATAGACAGAGATCCATCATAAAAAGCAGTGATAGGTTAGTCCCTGGATCTGTGACTAACGCAAATAAAACAAGGACATACATCTTTCTGTCCTTCCCTCCCCCCCAGTGGAGTTCAGAAGACCTCCTCATGGTTTGACAAGCTTATCCCACAATGCTCATATCACCCTTACCTCCAGGATTGTCCACACTGCAAATTCTTCTCTGCAGCTCTGGGATCTTGTTGAAGAGGTCCTGGGGGTCTGAGTAGACAATTGCCTGCTTTGGGCTGCCAGTCACCTTAGTGAGCTCTGCTCTCACAAAGCTGCTGCCTACACCAATCAAGAAGAGATCTTGGTCCCTTGCATACTTAGCAGCTTCTGCCACTGGATCCTGTGACTTGGAGTCAGTGAGCAAGACAACCACACGTGGGAGGTTATCCTGCACATCTGCAAAGACTGAGGTGCGCCTAAAACCATGCTGTGCAATGTACTGCAGGGCTCTGCCTGTCAGGGTTCCTCCTCCACTGAAATTCAAAGCATCAATGCTCTTCAAGAGACTGAATGCATCCTTGTGTTGGCCCACTTCAATGGGTATCTTGACATTGTTATTGTACTGGGCCACCCCCACATTCATTAGTGAGTCCTGGCCCATCACTGCTTGTAGGAACCTCTTGAGGAATGCTTTGTAGCGCAAGAACCCTTCCAGTGTGACCCCTGCCGAGCTGTCTATCAGGAAAAGGAGATCCACACTGCACTCAAGGTCCAGCTTTGTTGCTGAAAAGAGAGACAGCAATTTGTCATATGCAGGGCAAAAAAACAAGCTCGTCGGGCACCTCAGCTGGGTCCTGCTGGCAGCCCTGTGGTGTGGAGGAGGGACGTTGCATACAGTAACCTGAATGGTTTGCCAGACGTAGCATGAGCTGGAGGACAACTGTGACAGGAATGCATTTTATTTTGGTTGGATGCCACATAAGCCTTCAGAGTCAGGAAATACCTATGGGAGTCTGTGGGGATTCCTGAATCTTTGGACAGCAAACTTCAAATTAGAAATGACAACTCTACTCTCTTAGTACTCTGGGATACTCAGAGTTTCAGCATAACATTGAGAAAGGAGAGAGTCCAAGCACCAGACCCACATCTGTAACACCCTGAAATACTTCTAAGTGGAAGTCTTGATTCTGGGGGAAGTACAAAGCATTTTCTGAAAATCAGGGCCTTCTCCAGTTTCTTACATTGAACCTTCAAAATCAGGAGTTTCTCCTGGGCCCATGTGTGCAGGGAGGGGACCAACAAGCATACCTATGTGTCTCTCCCAGTTACTCTATTCTCCTGCTCACATGGCACCTGCATATAGAAACAAAGGCAGCCACGCCAGGATGAGGCTGTCAGTACTGATGCTCTCCATATCCGCAAGTTTTCTGAGCAAGAAGACCCAGTCACTGGGCCTGACGGAGTCATAACCAGCATCAGAGAAAAGTCAGCCTGTTGTCTCCCAGAGAAAAACCCAAATGCTGCAGCCCAACCCCAGTTGTCCCTATAGCCATGCAACAGGCACTGCAAAGGCAGGACAAATCCAAGAAGGAAGGAGAGAGAACACAGGTTTCATACCTACCACAGTGGATGTCTCCTCCATACCCCACGGGGCAGAGGCAGTGGTATTTGTGCAGTTGCTCTGGGACACATGTGCCCCCGTTCTGGCACGGCTGGGAGTCACAAGGGTCTAAACAGGACCAGGGAAGGGAAAGACAGGGAGTGAGCAGGGAGTCTGCCCCTTGCCATCCTGTGCCAGGGTGAGCATCGCCACTAGTGGAAAAAGAGGTCACACCTCTGGCCCTCTTGCTGCAGAGTTTGAACTAGTGCAGGACCATAAGCACCCCCACCTCGATGGTAATTTCATCTACAGGCAGCGGTGAAGAGAGCAAACCAGGCTGTGACTTCTCTTCATTGCCTTTGGAATAACACCAATAAAGTTACATTCATGTAAATACAGAACTGCTAAAGGTCATACAGCCCTTCCAGATTTACTCCAGAAATGAAGGGATCAGAGTCTGGCCTGCTGCTTGGACAGTGCTGTACTGAAAAAAAATAATAAAATAAAAATAAAATAAAAATAAAGCCACTGTCACCTGAACCACCAAAAGGATGAGGTTAAAGGCAGAACTCAAGGACAAAAGTAGGCCAGCAATCAGCAAGCAGGAGGTTCCCAGCTAAATTGATGATGTTCAGGGTACCAAGTAAATGAGGGGAGCCATCTCACTGAGCACTCCCCCAGCTGGACAGCAGTGACTCCCCCCAAGCACTGGGAAGCAGTGCAAGCTCTGCCCGAGGAACATGATCAGATGAGCATTTTCTGGCTCCTCAAGTGGAAGGAGATGCGACAGGGAGATATTTTAATCCAAAAGAACTCTGGTCACAGATAACCAAGAGAAAAACAAACAAACAAACTGGACATAGGTTATCAACTTCTTGCTAAAGATCACGAAAGTCTTAAATCCAAACAAAATCTTTAGAGTGAAAGTAGAACCCCATCTTTTTATTCTTTAGTTATTACCTTTCCTACTTTTTAAATAAATTTTTTAAAAGGCTAGGTCCTACCTGGACATACAGTTCGTAAGCATCTGGATGGGTGTTTTATCAAGACTCTCTTCCACCTGAAACAGGAAGAATCAAACCTATAACAAATATAAAGATTGACAAGGCATTTTCAAGGTTAACCTCACTGAGTTTTAAATGGAACTGATTTTCCTTTGAAAAAACAATTTCTCAAAAAAAAAAAGAAATGTCCATTTTAAGTGGGTGGCAAAAGAAAAAACATCATAATTTCATCAGATCTACTCCTTCTTGCTTTGAATTCTACTTTAATACATTACAATTAAAGATTATAGATGCATTTTTACAGCTCAAAATTATTTTAGTTGCTACAGAAAATATGTTAAACTTTTTGCTCTAAAATGGAATGAAAAGAATGTTTTACGACAGTGAGAACTTTTTATTCAACATTAATTCTGGCATCTAACTTACCCACTTAACTAGTGGACAAGCATTGTTTAGACTGGGAAGAAACACACAGCCCTCAGCTGTGCCTCTCAGTGGGACTTTCCAACTTCAACCATCATTTCTCTGCCCTAAGACAATATGAAAAAAAGCCCCACACCCTAGAGTAGAAGTGTGTTAATTGCCACGCATAAGAGGCAGCTAACGTTTGTCCCTGACACTGAGAAGATTTCTGCTTTAAACTTTCATCCCTGTCAATCTGGTTTCTATTCCTCTAATACTTGCAGCTTCATCATGACATTAATCTTCCAGTGTTCCACATTAGGGCTGCTCAAACTCCTCACAACTGTGGCAAAACCCATCACTTCTGGGATGCCACAAGCTGCTCTGCTTTCCCACGTTGACTCCAAAACACAAGTATCTATAAATGCTCACAGCCATTAAGACATGTCTGAAATCGCCTATAGTCATCCCCCAGTACATCAATGCAGCAGGCCATCAATGCACAGCCCAGGTTTGGGGTGGTTTCCAAACATCAGTCTGTCTGCCTGGTGTTCAAACAAACACATGAAGCACCTCTTCAAAGGGAAAACAATCCCCATCAATTTCTGTACACCACCACTTTCAGTCAGCTCTTTTTATCAGCAGAGAGCATGAAGCTGCCTGTCCCTTCACAGCTCATTTTTAAAGCATTTCTCCTGCTGTACTGGCTGCACTGACAATATTATTTGAAGGACCTGACATGCTTTATGGGTTTTGAGCTCCGGTCTCCTCTCCCCAGGCAAGAGGACATTTCCCTCATACAGCTCAATGCCATCGACCTGACAATGCAGCTCTTTGTGTGCATCCCAGTTCTGGTACCATCCCACTGTGACTGGGGGGGATTTTCTGCCAGTGACTGTAGCCTCTCCACAGGGCAGTGCTTCCCAAGCCCCCCAGGGCAGCCAAGCTAAGGAAAAAGGGGCTTCTCTGAAAGGAAGAAAGCTTGTGTCAATGAAAACAGACCTAGCAGCAGCACAGGGAGCCAGATTTAGGAACCCTCTGTAGCACAGAGTCCGTACAGTGATGTAAACTTCAAAGAATATGGGCTTGGCAGGCAGGAAACAAATCCCAATTCCACTGATAATATGTAAGGCACTCTTGAGCAAATAACCATCTTCTTTGTCTCAGCTCCTTCTCTCACCCTTTGCTTCTCAGATCAGCCAATGGTCAGAGCAGGGAGAGTTAGAGACCATGTTTGCATCAGTCTTTTGAGGGATCTTCACCCCACCAGAGAGTCATGGCCAGATAAAAGCCTTATTACTTTATCTCTCATCTTCTCTCATCCACACTCACTTTTGGAGATGTGGGTGTCCAACTCACCTGTAGAAAGGGCACAGAGAAGGCTGCACTGCATTTGGCTGCTTTGAGCCTTTCCAACACACATAGTTTCCAGCCAGCTCTTTCACAGTCTCCAGCGTCCTGCGTTCACAAGGGTGGGATTCAACTTTGCAGCCTGTAGCAAAGAACAAATGCAAACTAGTATCAAGTGCCTAAATATACGAAGTCTCTGTGGGAGCGGAGCACCAGTATGACATGGGAAAGTCTTCCTCATCTACTTATAGACAGCACACTGGGCAATGCTTCAAAGAGGCTCCATGAGATCCCAGAAGAGAAATATTCTGTTAACAAGCTCATCAGCCTACCCCATGTTCTGGGGTGCTCACTCTTCAGCCTCCTTTGATTTGCTATAAAACTTGTTCTGCTGAGTTCAGGGTTCAAATACAACTTTTCAGCCCCTCTGGTGCCTTCATCATTCATGTATTTGATTTTCTTTTACCTCTTCACCATTCCAGTTCTATCTTTTCTATCTTGCAAGCCCCTCACGGCCTCCCCTTCAACACACAGCTGACTGTATTTATCCTCTGTCCCTCATGACATGAGCAAGGACCAATATTCCTATTTTCAGAGGTGAACCAAGACACAGAAAGATTTAGAATCCTGCAGCTTGCAGGTCTTAGAGAGCTGGCAAGCATGCCATCCAGTCTGGGCACTAGAAGCAGGTTATCTCAAAGTGCAACACTTACTAATTCCACCCAATGCTTTCTGACACTGCCTCATTTTTCTCACTCAGTGACACAGTCCAAGGTCAAAGCATAAGCATGAAAGCAGAGCCAGGACAGGGGTTACCTGGAGTGGTGGTGCTGCAGACAGAGCTGGTGAGGGTGCTATACAGGCCATTGGCAGCATCACTGGCATCTCCAGCGAAGAGGACGTGCTGCTCCGTGGGCTCACTAGCCAGCATGTGCAGCTCCTCCCACCTACCAAGCAAAGTTAGGGTTTAACCACCTAGTCATCAACAAAGAATTGAGTATCGAAACAAACCCGGTGCAGCAAATGGAGAGCTGATGAAAAACCATGACACACTTCAAAGAGTTTTCAAGATGCTGGCATGTTTAGTCTCAGACAGTAGCATAGCTCTATTCAGTGGAAGAGCTTCCTTCGCCTGCTCTAGTCCTGCTTCTACACCACCCACCAAGTTAGTGTTTCCTCCGTGCCTGTGTTTACCCCGCAAATTCCCCTTTTCTCTTTCCAAAATTCCTATCTAGCACAAGGTCATCCATCACTCACCAGAACTTGCCACTTGGCTGGCTGGGCTTCTATTTCCCACTCTGTGCAAACTTTCCTACCTTGGAAACTTGATTCCCACTGCGAAAACCATGATGTGCCTCTCCTTCACCTGCACTGCAGGCACTGTGGTGCTGCCCTGGGACCTTCCATCCGAAATGATGATCAGAACTTCAGGGACACTCGAGTTTCTGCCACCAGGGAATCCCTTGCGAAGAATGTACTTCAGAGCCCGACCTGTCTCTGTGCTCCCACCTCTATAACGAAGGAAGATAAAATCAGAAAAGCAGAAATCAAAGCTCTTCTCCTGCTGCCGAATATACCATTTGATTTTCAAATTTCTACCCTCTGGTAACAGGGAACTTAGCATATTTCTGCCTGTTGCCACAGAACACATCCACAGAGATGTCTAATCCTGTCATTCTTGTGGTCTTCCTATCCATAGGTCCCATCTACTTACCCTTACCTCCCTCCTCTCCAACCCTTTCGAGTGGTCTGCAGAAGACTTCTAACACACAGCAGTGTTTCCTGCAGCAGGAATCAGAGCTCTCCTATATTTAGTTTTCACTTCCAGCTTCAACAAATGTCACGACTGCTTCTGTTTTTCCATCTGAAAATTGCAGTCACTTCTGCAACTGACCTCTGAAAGAATGAACGCTACGTGTCATCTTAGACCAAAGATGACAGAGGCAGATTTGAGTACTCTCCTGGGGCCTTCCCCACAAAAATATCTACTCCCTCTTGTCTGGTCTCACAAAAGCAGTTTCTGGTGGTGCAAGGAACAAGGTACCTCCATATTTTGGCAGCCACTGAGTTCTGCCCTGGAGAAGGGAATGTTTCTGAGTTAGAAAGCAATTAGTTCAATACTCAGAAATCCTCTCAGTAGCAAAGTACTAAACCCATGCCAGGACTCGGGTGCCAAAGGGGGTAACATTCCAGTGATGACACATGCCAACGGTGACATAAATCAGCAGGTAAAAAGGGCTGCTGCTGAGTGGTAGAGAATGGCAGACATCAAGCCTCGCAGCTGTGCAATAAATCCCACGGAAAAGCAATCCTGAATGCAATACTTTTATAAAATAAGATACAGCTTGTCCAAGGACAGCTTTAGTCAAACACGCTTTAGAAATCCTGAGACTTGTTTCTTGTGAGATTATTAAAGATAGCTGCTGACTGTCAGATGCCTCCTTGACCTACGATTAAGCGGCTTAACCTAACTGCCCTGCTGAGACTGGAGAGACACTGGAGCTGTCTGAGAGGTATGCTGCACACCAGCACAAAGCCTCAGACAGGGCAAAGAGAGGTCCTTCTGGAAGCAGAGTATACCCAGGAGAAGAGACGCTCGCTCACTGCAGGCAGGCAGGGCTATGGCCAGTGTCTACACAGTACTCAAGTCTCTTTGGTAATGGCATACTGGATGTGAACTGGGAAGGAGCCCCTCACTGCAGAGACTGAAAATAATGCAGAAGGCAATAATAAAGAGGGGAGCACTAAACATACACAGAGGTCTAACGAGGGGAAGGACAAGGTGTGGTTGTTTCTATGGGCTGCACATTTACTCTAGTTCTTACTTCTTGCTAGGGAGCTCCACAGGGCAGGGACTATCCTCTGCTTTCAAGATTTAATTTTAACAGACCTTGAAATGCCTGCTCAAGACTGGGCTCCACGTTCTATGTATCATAAAAGGTCATCAAAATTATATATAAAATTGTTATCTCTGTCAGGCTGAGGCAGGAATGATTCTATTGTGAGCAAAACACTGAAATTTTATTTATTAAAAGACATGGGTAACCTAACAGAGACATTGGAGAGGAGGTAGGAGATGGTCTCACCTCTGTCTTGCAGATGAGGTTTGGTGGTCTGTGCAGCTGGATCGAAAGGTGGCTGGGTGAAATCAGTCCCAGCTGCCCCTGACCCCAGTGGGGTCTACCTCCCACACACAGAGGCTAAGGCTACCCAGGCATATCATCCGCTGCTGCCAGCCACATGATGCAACAAACTCAAGCCTCACATCAACCACCTATGTTCCTCACCCAGTCATCACCAGGCTAAGACCTTGCTACAACACAATACGCTAGGCAAAAAAGCCTTTCATCCCCTGTAGAAACTGAGGGCAACCCAGACAGCAGCTTTGACCCCTGCCTACAACACATGATCTCTTTTTATTGTTGCAGGGCTAAACATTTTCTTATCTCAAAGGGATAAATCCTGTATGGACACGAGTCTCCCTCTTCCTTTCTTTGTAGTTCTTCATCTGCACAACACGAGAGGTCTGTAATGTGCCATCCCCAACTGGATATTTGATACCAGAAAGAGCCCAGCTCATGGTGAACATGCTTGGTTGATAGCCACTATATCAGAGGAGACATTTCCATCTGTCTTCTAATTGTGTCCAAGGAGCTGTGCTATAAATCACTTCCTGTGATTGCCTTTTAGGGCTGCTTTTATTTCCATCCAGAACAAGCAAGGGGAACGAAGCTACAAGTGCCAGCCTTTTCTTGGAGGCATCATGTTCTCTTTTGGCTGTGTTGACACAAACACACTCCATTTGCTTTCTGAACATCCATTATTTGCTTTAGCACCTGGTTTGCTTATTCTAGAAAAGCATTTATTTGATCATGTTCACACTCATTCTTTTCCATCTACCCTCTGATTTTCACCAAAAGCTTTTTACTTCAGTACCTGCCAGGTCCTTCTGCTTTGAACTTCTTTATTTAGGTACTTCCTTGTTTGCACTCCATCATTTCAAAGCATATTCAATGGCTGTGTGTTCATAGCATGTCCAAATCTGTCTTTTCCTGACCAGATGTGAGTAGCTGTCAGATGCTTCAGTGAAAAGTGCTGCGCATGATGGGATATTGTGCATAGTCAGTTTGATGACTAAATCTTGATGAACTCAGTAAGCTGTGCCCATGTGAGCCCTGAGGATTAGAAAAAGTTAATAAAGAGTGTCTGCACCAAAGCTCATTAAATTCAGTTTCTTACTGATTTGCATTTGGAGCTTCGCTGGTTTTGACACAGCAAACGGTTGTTTAAGGCAATACTCGAATGAGAATTTTCCGATGGCAAAGGAGATCTGGATTCTACCTGCTTCCTCTTCTCAGGAACTGCACTAAGAAGGTTTCTTTGCTGTAACCAGTGACTGACTTGTATGAAAGAAAGTCATAGGAAATTTGAATTCTGAGTTGAATTCAAAAGCTCTTTGGATGGGATTCACAGAGACAGACCGGCAGTCTCCAAATAAATCACAAAAGCTTCACTTCAGTCTGGTACTGTCTCCTTTCAAGTGCTCTCAGCTCCACACTCGAAGAAGTCAGGAAATGCCTCAGTGGCCAAAGCCTCATCAGCAGCACATCAAGGATCCTCTCAACTGAAATGTCAAACATCCATTTTTTTCAGAAGCCAATTGGAATCCATCCATAACTATTTTATCTACTTTGAAATGTCAGCTTTTCATTTAAACTAGATGAAATGTCCGAGCACAACATCATTATTTCTGTTTGATCTGTCAGCGTCCGTGTATTGTCATCAAGGAATTTGAGTGCCAGACACCAAATGCTGCTTCACTTTCTCTGCTCTCATAGACTTTCAAACAGCAGCCAAAGAGGCGGGATCTTGTGTTCTGGTAAGTTTTTCCTGTAATATTACACAAGGGGTTTTCTTGATTTGATATACTTATCAAAAGCAGTTCAACAAAATCCAGCCAATTGATCTTGTTTAAAGAAGTCAGAAGTGGTCATATTTGCTTACTATATGTACATCATTTAAAGAGCAGCAGACATCCATGAGGAATGTTGAGCTAACCTTTAGCCCTAATGCAGATCACCTAATGAAAGAGTAGACACCCACAGGCCATGCCAGTAGCTCATCTATCATCAAAACAAGTGTTATTTTGGGGTGGTTGCCAGATCCTTCCTTTGTAGATCCAAATGTATTTCTCAGAGATGAAAAGTGTGGATTTTGAGAGGTTCTAAGGAGAGTGCTTCTTTGGGTTTCTGGCCCCATTTCCTAGGTCATGGGAAGACATCCAAGCCTTAACATTCAGGAAGAAAAAAGGTTTGTCTGAAAACCTGATCCTCTTGAATTCTGAAGACACACATGCGTAGATATCTAGGGATCAGCACTATAGTGCTACCTTGCAGGACAAAGGAAATTGTAACCACCAAAAAATGAAGACACACACTGTCCTGCCTTTGCTCAGACATGCAGGAATGCCACACTTGCTTTTCCTTGGAAGGATGTAACCCACCATCTGGCACAGAAAAGCCTGCCAGGAGGGTCATGGAAAACTCTGCCCTATTTACCACATATACTGGCATGCTGGAAACTTTCTCCCCTGTCAACTTGCACTGACAAAGAGAGACCAGGCTGCCCATTTTCAGTGGACTGAAGGTGATGGACCACAGTGAGTGTTCATCCACCCCCTCCCTGAGGCATCATGTTAGTGTATGCACAGAAGAGGTGGAGATGGCTGGACCTCAAAAAATCATTCATAGTCCAGAAAAAGTGCAGAGCTGTAAAATATGCTGACCTGAACACAATCCTCTTGACTCTCTCTTTCACTTCTTGTTTGGTTAGATATGAATCCAGTGGGAATTCAATGTGTGGAGTTGAGCTAAACTGTATCACTCCCACATGGACCTAAAAGGAAAGGTTAACAATTATGAAAGGTGTCTGTGAAGTTTTACTCTTTTGATCAACTTACAGATTTGGGAAGAATAAATTTTATCGAGACAAACTGTTTCCCCTTGTTGAGCCACTGGCACCCTAAATGAACTTCAAAAAAGAGCACAAACACCAGTATTATCTATACAAACTATAAGCAAGGCAAGAAAGTTCACCTGCAAACAACAGGAGCCTCTACTGCAGTTACAAGCAGTTCAAGATCTATATTTATCCATTCAGAGCAGCTAACAGCATCAAGGAGAGTAAGTTTATAAATAACACCTTTTAATACACTCTGTGTAGACAATCTCTCAATTACTAAAAGCAGTTCCCTTGGGCATTGAGCACAGTAAGCAACACGTGATTACTTTTCCACTATTCCTCTAAAACCATTCTCTATAGTCAAAAATGCCCGAAAATACGAACAGACTAAAAGTTCTGTATTGCGCAATACATCCGCAATATTTCACTGAAGCCTTACAAGAAGTTTTATAGAATGTGACAGCTTCAAAGGTGAAAAGGCTACTGATTTTCAGTCCAGTCTATGTGAAGATTAAGAGAAAAACTAGGGGAAGGATGGTATTTAAAAAAAAAACAACTACCAAATCTGCAAATAGTATATGTTCAAATTCTTTTGCCTAAGCCTGCATTGCAGGTGGTTCCTAGATGCAAGTCTCTACTTTCAATTTCGTGTGAGCCATGGAAAGTGAATGCCCATTTGATCCAAGACACCCAGCATCTCCCAAAGCCTCGCACACACACTGTGACTCTTCACCATCATTGCCCAGGCTGTGGAAACCTCCTTGGGCTGTGTGGCTGTAAGCTGAGATCTGAAGGGTGAAAGATTCCTTAGATAAGAAAATGATTGAGGGGAAGTGTGATTCCAGCTTCCAAAAGACCTTGCAACAAGGGTAAAGCAGCAGCTTTTTGATAGCTGGTCTGGAGGAGGTTTTTGGATACGAGTCAAAGCATCCCTGTCATGGGAACCAGCACCAAACACAAGACCTCCTTCTGTTCCTTTGCTCCCAGACCAATCTGGACAATCAGATGTAGACCAGAGGTCCTCAAAGCCTCAGCAGTGGCCCAGACTCACTCTCTGTCCTGCCTCAGGTTCCTCTTCCTGCTATGCAGAGATCTTGTATCCCTGTCACAACCTTCCCAAAGACTTGACATTTATTTGGAAAGGCTCTTGTAGAGAATCAAGTACAGCAACCATTCCAGCCCACTCCAAGGTCCCTGACTAGGACAGTGTGATGTGGGACCTTATACGCAGTTGGAACCATAGCTGGGTTTGGCTTGAAATCCTCTTGGACAAAGCCCTGGATGTGTCATTCAGACTCAGAGTTGCCTCAAGGATGGCTCCAGGGAGCAGATCAGTCCTGAAGGAGTCCTGACTGTGACTATAGTAGCACAGCTCCCACCACTTCCTGCAGATACAGGGCACCCAAACTTAGACTGATTTGAGACAAGGTCCAGAATAGGAGTGGACAAGAAAGGCCTTGGCATAGCCACACCTGTCTATCTATCTTAGTGTATGTTATATTGGGTGTCCGTAAACACCAGCTGCTTGGACTCCAGCTGGCCAGTCCTGTGCTCTTCTCTCTGGTGAGCACTAGCATTAAGTGCTGTGGACCACTAGCAGATGGGGACTGCAGTGATATTCTAGATACCTATGGCAGCACAGCAGATCCCCTAACACCTCAGTTTGGTGAAATGCCTCTGTTGCCTTGCAATGAATTCTGTCCCTTCTGCCCTTTTGGCTTAATTTGGAATAGAGACCTTCTCGGAGAAGCAGAACAGGCAGGCTGTATCATTGACCTCTGTACAGAAAGGTGATCAACTTCCCACAGACCGATTCTGCAACTTTCCAGGAAAAAAAACAGATCCAACCATTTTTGTCTATGAGCATCAAAACAAAAATATCAGTAAAGACCCCAAATCATAATCTTTAACCTAAAAGGTTGTCTTTTCTCAAGACCAAGTGGAACTGCTTAAAATCTGTGAAGAACTAACTGGGGTTGTCCTTCGACCCCACTGCTCCACAAACCTCCACTGTATCTTTCTGAATAAATACTCTGACCATAGCTGCTAGGTTGAGTCTTGCAATTCCTCTCAGCACACTATCACTGGCCTTTCCACATATTGCCAAACCGCTTGAAATTGAAATGAGACATTCCTGAAACTCACCCTGTCTGGATGGATGTCCAAGGCATCACAGAGCTTGCCTGCAAAGTGCTTAGACCTTTCAAAGCTTCCTTTGCCAATGCTATAGGAGCCATCCAAGAGGAAAAGGACATCTAATGGAGCAGAGCACTGCATCACTAGGAGAAAAAGATAAACACTGTAAAGTTGCACTTTATTAGCCTCACTCTCTGGAAGCAGCCAAGAGCAGAAGGCCCAGACAAATGGATTTGCCAAGGAGAGACTTGCAGCCAGCATGCACTCCTGCTCTGGCCTCCAGTTCAGCCCTCACTGTCTGCAAGACTTTAACCATAGATTCAGATCCCCAGCCTGGCTTCAGCAGTTCATTGGAAGCATAGGAGCAGCATCTCCAGTGAGATGATGCAGTGATATCATTAACCACAGAGAGCTGCTCGCCCAGCAAGGATACAGAGGGGTGAGCATTGGGGAGAGGCGGCTGTGCCTGGCAGGACCTGCAGCCTCTCCCAGCTCAAGGGACAGAGGGAGGCATTTGTAAAATATACAGAGTCCCATGGAGCCAGATGTGTTTTATCTGCAGCACAGTTTTCAAATGCTAATATTTTTCTAAACATAAGCTCTCTGAACAGCTCCGAGGCACTGACAGGAACAATTTTCACAAAAATCTGCCTTTTATCCCATCTTCAGAGGTGTGTCTTTGTATCAACCCTGCCTGCACAAACATGACTGCTCCCAAGTACAGGTTTCTGAGGTGCTTACACTGCAGTGGAAACCCTTAATTTCCATGACAAAACAAAACAAAAAAAAGTAGTCTGCAGACTCTGAAGAGACATTTTCAAAGCATTTACACATTTTAAAGTCACCTCTGTAGTATTTACCAGAACCAATGTCAAAGGAAACTGAATCCAGAAGCAGCTGGCACACCAGCCTGTTAAGAGCCCTTTTCACTCATACCCTTTCTCTATCCCCATTATCATCATCATCATTTAATTATCACTAACTACTTTTTTCCAAATCAGTCCTGCTAGCAAAAACCTATATTTATAATTAGAGTTTTCTAATACCATTTTATGAGGGACTGAAAGTTGTTAAGCATTCCCTTCTGGGTCAGTGGGTTTTGTAATAGGACAACCAGCCTTGCCCTGGAGCCCTGCAGTGGGGATGAGTGGGAGCACCGTCCCAGCTTGTCAGCCTTGTCCTCACAGCTGATCTATCTAAATGTGGAGATGCAACAATCCAGGTGCTTGCCCACAGTCACTGGCCACGGTCACCTGCCTAAGCACACACAGAGAAAACTGCTTTGTTCCCATCCCAGTTATGGGCTTGGCATGGAGACAGGGTATTCAGGTTGCTCTGGAGTTCCCTGCCTGTGGCAGGGGGGTTGAAACTAGATGATGTTTTTGGTTGACTCTTCCAACCCAAACCATCCTATGATTCTACAAGCTCAGCAGCACGGTTGCATCAATCCAGCTCTCTTAAGGAGACTTGTAAGCAGGACACCTGCAGCCCACTAAAGGGCTCTTGGTGATGTGCATCACTGAGAAAGTCCACATATGGCACATCAGGAGGTGAAGTCTGAGCAAAACACATGGTGCTACAGGATGGGGTTGAAGGGCATGCCTGGCACAGAAAATGTGTAATTTATCACAGACCCCGGAAAATAATGCAGGAGAACGCATGATACAGTCTATAAGTAACTAATTGCACATACATGAAGGGAACTGCAGGGGAACAAGGTCTGCTGGCCAGCCAGAGCCCAGCCTGCCCTACTCACAGCATCGTGGCCTGTGCTGGTTTTACAGCCTGAAAAAAAATCACCCACTGGAGAAGTCTGATCACAGGTCAAACCTGTAATTAAACATGTCTCCTTCAATCAGGATTGCTTGAAACAGGCTCTGAAGGAACTGACAGAAACACTAGCCAGTTATCAAATAGTCAACTGGGGAAAGACAGAGTAGATTCCAGAAGAGCTAATCCCAATGAGGAGGAAAGCCAAGCTAGGACAGAAGTAGCCACAACGCTGTTCTTGCCAGAGCATTGTCAAAGACTTTACAGACTAGAGTCCAATTAACAAAAATAATAATAATAATAAAAACAAAAACAAACCAACCAAAACCTGAGGAAAACAAAGAAAGAAGGAATTGAGAAAGTAGATGGCTTGTTTTAAAAAGCAAACTTACACTGGCCAGCAGCTGAGATCTTGTCAATCATCTCCTGGTGAGCATGAATTTCTTGTATACCCAATGCCAGCAAAACTGTGGGATCAAACAGATTATCAGCCATGCACACTAGAAACTGTCTTTAAAGCAAAATCACATGCAGGCTTTAATCTATAGCAGCAAAATTCTGGGGTTTTGTGCAGATTTCATACTTGTAGAAAATAATTTGGTGACATGGCAGTGTAAATATGGGAGGAAATTCCTTCCAGCACAGACACAGAGAGCATGAAAAATGCCACGACATGACACCAGCACATGGGAGGACAGTCCCTCTGCTCACCACATGCAGGGATGCAGTGCAAGCACAGGAGCTAGGCCAAGCTCAGGCTCCAAAGGTTATAGTCATAAGCACTGAAGATACCAAATAATTGCACTGGAGAAATTTATGTACTTTTAGTTTTAAAATAATAGCATCAGAATTTCCCATATCAGACACTTCACATATAAATCAGTCATGTTTGGATTCTCAGAAAAGCTGTTTCTCCAGGTATTATTTTCTCCCCTTCTTCATGGAACTATGTTTCAGAGGTTTATCCATAAACCTCCTGGAGAGGTGCTGATTCTGCTCACATTCCTCGGAACTAAAAGCTCCAGATGGAGACAGGGAAGCATCTGAGACTGGAACCACTGATGCAAAATAATGACATTAAATGTACCTTGGGGAAGCAGTAAAACACAGATGGACTCAAATGACAAGAGGCTCATGGTGACAAATCTGAAGGGGGAAAAAAAAAAGAAAAAGAGGAATATTAATACAATTCCTAAAGCCAGTTTATTTACCTGCAGCTGATCATCTCCTTGCTGGCTGTCTCGTGATGCATTCAGAAACATTTGGTCTGAGGGACAAAGGCAACACCTACCCCAGGGAGAAGGGTGGGAAACAGAAGGAAAAAAACACGAAAATGAGGGAATATTAGAAAAGAATGTCTCCCTCCATTTTCATCTCCTTTCCTATCAAAAGCGGAGAAAGGGGGCTTCATAGGGGGGGGGGAGGGGGGGGGGGGGGGGGGGGAG
>JANHFX010004177.1:0-54572 GCA_027560015.1 Chloroceryle amazona
GAGCGCCGCCGAGCGGGGGTGGCAGTGACGGGGAAGCCGCTGGGTGACGGGTGGCGGCGGGATCGGGGTCGTCCGGGTGACGGTTGGTCTCGCGCCGTGGCGGTTGCAGCCCCAGGCGGGATTCAGACCGTGAGGAAGGCGGGACCCTTGGAACGGCTCGGCCGGTGACTCCCGTTGGCGGAGAGGGGTATCGGAGGGCGTTTGGAGCCCACCCCGGCTGCTGTGGGGTCCAGCGCCCTCTCTGGGCCCTGCGGAGGAGCCTGCTGGGGCGCTGATGCCCTGTGCCTCCCGCAGCGGGAAGGCCGGACTCCCGCGTCTCATTTCGGGGTAGAAGAGGCTCTGTCATCTTGAGTTTAACTCAGTGTTTCGAAGAGTTGACCTTTCACCTAAAACCAACTCCTAACTTCCCATAAATGTTTCTTAACGTAAAAGCTTATTTTTATCAGTGCTGCACTCCATGGCTTTTAGGAAATACATCAGTAAATAAAATTGGGACCAGGAAACAACCACAGAATCATAGAATGGTAGGGCTTGGAAGGGACCTGTGGAGATCATCGGCTCCAATCCCAGCCATTCCGCAGTATGGAAGCTAAGCCTTCACCAATAAATAAAGGAGCTGTACGGTTTCAGTTTGCTATAGAAGTTTTCCTTGTTGCTAAAGCCTATTACAATCACTTTGGTTCTATCTTTTAAGTGGCTCTTGTAAACATGGAACATGTTTTTGCTTTCCTTGCTGCTGTCTCCCCCTGTGGTTTCAATTCCTTCACTGTGATGATTCAGTTCTTCAGTAGTTCTCTTCAGCTTTTCTGGTACAAAAGGTCACACTTTCCTTGCATGGTCACACAGGTGACTGAGTCAAGCATAGTGTCTATGCTAAAGATTAATTCAGTGCATTTATTTTTCATTTTGCAAAGCTATAGATCATTTGGATTTCATAAAGATTTGAGAGGATGCTTAAAAATGCACATAGATTAAAATATCAAAAATATGAATACAAACTATCTTGAATATGTGTGGGTTTGTTTTTACAGGTAATTAATGGCGCAGCTAGTTTTCTCATCAGACTTTCTTCTTCAAATGACCTGAAGACTAACGAACTGCAGGACTCTCACTGCAGGAGTTCTGCTTCACTGTCACGTCCAGCTCCACAATGGTTGATTTTCTAGCTGAAAACAACCTCTGTGGTCAGGCAATTCTTCGGATTGTCTCCTGTGGAAATGCCATCATTGCAGAACTTCTGAGACTTTCTGAATTTATTCCTGGTGTTTTCAGGCTAAAGGACAAAGCTGATCAACAGAAGTATGGGGATATCATATTTGATTTCAGTTATTTTAAGGTAATTCAATTTCTTTTATTGTTAAACTTTTCCTTAAAGTATTGCTGTCTTGAATAAGGTGCTCCAGGTTATGAAACAGCCATTCCTCGCTGTTGTGTTTATTACTAGCGTTCTTCAGAATTGACTGCCATGATTCACTTAGATTTTACCAAAAATTCACCAAACTAAATAGCAGCTGGGATACATTTGCATGCTGACATGCATCTGGCCTCTCTTGTATTTTATATATTTCTGATCACATTCAGACTCACCTTACTCATTTCAGTGAGCAGAAACAGTCTAAGAAAGTTCTGTGCTTAGGCAGAATAGAGCCAGTGGGAATATCTGGGCAAGAAGGAGGTGGCAGTTCTACGTGTATTTGAGAGCAGTCCCGGCTACACCCAATATATTGGATTCTGGTGTTTGATAATAATAATACTTAATATTTCCTGCAAGAACATTCAATTATATTTTCCCCAGTAGGTTCTGAGCCTGTGCAGCTGGTTGTTTTCCTTTGGAGCAGTACTGTGGGCAATATGCCCATCTTCCTTTGGTTATCTGTAGCGTATTCTTTGCTGCCATGAAAACTGTTTTCTGCTTTCCTGTTTGACAGTACTGTGATTGTTCATTTACTGGACTTGTCACATGTGCTGAATAAACAAATAAAGAGTAGTGTCCATGAGAAGCCCTTATTTCCCTTACAAAATTAGTCTTTTTGCAGTACCTATTTTCCTCTGTCATTCTCCAGCATGATTAAAAAGGAACTACAGACTTATCTAATGTGCCTTTATCTGGATTGTACAATACAAGAAGTGTTAATAGTAAATCAGGGGAGCATTTTTTTTTTCTTTTTAGCAAGTGTTGTATATTTCAAACACTAAATGTGAGCCTTGGACACTGAAAACCCTGAGCACAAATTATTTCCCAGATACCTTTGGTTCCAAGTGCTTGTTAGAAGGCTTTATTTTACACAAATTACTTGAGAATTTAAAAGCAGATAGGTATAATTTGTAAAAAATGCAACTGTCCTTGAGATTGTAAGATTTTTGAATGTTAAGGAAACAAGTGCTGCTAGTTTTCAGAGTGATCACCCCCAAACCCATACTTAGAAAGGAGAAATTAGTGGATTTGCAGGTATTTTCACCATGGATGCACCATTTCTATATTCATGATTCTTAGAATTATCTAATGAGAGCAGACTTGAGATTTTGAATATTCAGACTGTTTACTTTGTGCATTTGAACTTCATAGGCAGTCTAGGACCTGCTTTTATCCTTTGGCTTTTGTAGACATTTTGCACAAAAAGAGGAGCACAAGAGCATTTTTAAAAGCATCAAAAAAATTTCACCTGTGTATTAAGCTCAATATTTTATGTTAACTGTATTTTAAGCTACTTTTATGGAGTTTATGTTGACTAAATCCTCTATGATCACCTAGGATCTCATACTGTTGTAAATGGTCTGTGGAATGACGTTAACAGTATTCTCAATTGAAAATATCATTAACATTTAACATTGATGGTATTTTGATGTAGATGGTAAGACCCAATGGTGGTTTGGAGAAATGTTGGTAGTGGTAAGTGGTTAGAAAAGTTCATACCATTGATTTAAGAAAGTCAGACTCTTCATCCCAACTCTTTTTTTTTCCCACAGTCATTAATGATGTGGTTTCTGTGCTCGTTTGGGAGACTAGTGCTGAGCTAGATTCAGAGACTGTAAGAAACCCAAACAGGTCTAAGGCTTTCAAGTAGTTTAAATGTATAAGAAGGTACTAAGCTTTGTAAGGCCTCAATGTTATGATTTCTATCTGAGAAATCAATCACATCAAATGTGTAAAGGAAAAAAAAAATCTATCAGCACTAGAAGAACCACACTGTGCTTCAGATGCATTGGTACTTTACTCAAAATATAAATTATTTTTTTTTCCCACTGGTTATAAAGGATAAATCATATTTAAAATAATTACAGATTGTAATAAAGTGTAAAAGTGATCTTTACAGAATCAATGTTCGGTCATAAAGTAGCTTGGCAAACTACAGATCCTTCTTTTAGTAGGAAATGTGTGTGGTGTTCTGGTGTCGTGCACACAGTGGTGGTTGTATGTGTTCTGTGTCCTACTGAATAAAAATAAAATAGAAGTCAGTCGAATATTGTCTCAAGATGAGTTTGGGTTTTTTCTTAGGGACCTGAGACATGTGAAGGCAAACTGGAAGCCAAACCTGAATTACTGGATTTAGATGAAGAATTTCGTGAAAACAACATTGAAATTTTGACGCGATTTTATCTAGCTTTTCAGAGTGTACATAAATACATTGTAGATTTAAACAGGTATGATATTTTAAATATGTGTTGATTTTCTACAAGATTAGATTACTTTTTAGTCTTAAGAGACCCAGTACACTAACAGTTGAAGCATATTCATATGTTAGCTTCTAACACTAGCTTCTACTCCTGTTGCTTGCCAGCTTAATATATGACTTGAAAACATTTAACTTCTCTAATTTCCTCAACTGTAAGCTAGAGCTAGTTTTAATTCTTTTATCTTGGAGATTGTCTTGAAGATATTTCTCATAAAAAGAGTCTCCATATTATTAAACTAAGTTTTTTGGGGGTTTTCTAAGACAGACTATCAGGTAGGTTTTTTTCTTTAACTTTCATGGCCATTATTTTCCTAAATTAATTTCTCAGTGGAATCACCATATTCTCAACTTTGCTACTCTTTCTTGTAAAAAAAAAAGGAAGAAACATTAATGAAATACTCTTAAGAAAAAGTTCCAGAGAATATTAAGCATAAGAATGCATTTTGTTATCAATCTTACATGAAAAGATTCATTAAGAGAGTAAATATTTAAGTTTACTTATTAATAAGTAGTGTTAGTGGAAAATCCTTTAATAGGCAGAAATCTTCTGTTAAGATAAATGTAATCTGTTCCTAACTCTACCACCCAATTAAGAAAAACTTATGGTATTTCCATGTGATATTTTTGAGGTAACTTAAAAATTTCAGTTTTACTAAGTTTTGGAGTGGAAACCTTCTCATACTCCCTTCTCAGGCAGTTTTCAATTCATGAGAAGATCAAGAGGATGTTACAGAGTATCCTGTAGTGTCTTTCACATACACCATCAGGATGTGGCAGGAGGCTTTTGCCAACTGGCTCTAGCTAGGAGTTCCAGCCTCTCATTTCATAGTAGAACATCCCTTTTTTATCTGAAAAACTGCATGCTGCTTGTAGTACAAAATATTCTGATGTGTCTGTTGGCTTTCAGAGAAAATTGGCCAACTGAATTCTGAGGACATACAATTTGAGAGCAAAATAGTCAATGACCAATTCTTTGTTATGATCCCTAGATATTTAGATGACCTCAATGAAGGAATTTACATTCAGCAAACATTAGAAACTGTCCTCCTTAATGAAGACGGAAAACAGCTTCTGGTAAGTATTGAACAGTTCTGTAATAGAAGATGAACCAACTAGTGTGGTGCCAAACTAGACAAATATTTAAATCTGCTGAATGCATGGAAGTGCTATGATGCACTTCTGGGAGGACAAAAGCCAGAAATGTACAGCCCATCATTTTTCATATTGTATTGACTATATAGTTGACCTTGAGTTAATTTGCTAGTATGTGTTTTCTGTACACATTACTACAAAATTGTATTTAGGTGATGTCTTCCCCTCATTATTCCTTTTTCTAAACAGTGTGAAGCGCTTTATTTATATGGAGTCATGCTACTGGTCATTGACCAGAAGATTGAAGGAGAAGTCAGAGAAAGAATGTTGGTTTCCTACTACAGATACAGGTAATGTATCTTAGTTTTCAGAAACACTCAAGGTTGAAAGGATGTAACATGCAGTATATTCAGTTAACTAAGTTATTGAATTGAAATACCAGCACCTTTTTGATTGACTGACTGTACAGATAGACTGATAATTAAGCATAGCCCTTTGAGTATCAGTGGAACTCCTTGCTTTAACAGTTCAGGTCTAGCTGCAAAACTGGAGCAACAGATTTTTCACGCTTTCACGATAGAAATTTGAAGGCCCCTGACAAATAAACTTTCAGCTAAAGCTTTAATGCCATATCAGCTGTGGAAGTATGGTAGGTTACCAAATGTGCAGGCAAATTTTGGTGAAAAGTCCTGAGTATCTAAATGACAAATGTCCTGCAAGTCAGACTTCTTGTAGTTGTAGTGCTTGATTAGTCAAATCCATGAGTTTTCCAGGGTAGGTTAACAGCACCATTGTATGACAGTCAGGGTCTGAAGGGGTATCAGTACAAATCCTTTCACAAATGAAAAAAGGAGTATCCTGTTCCTATGCTTCTTTGTCAGCTTATGCCTCTCATTATATAATAAGAAAGGATTCCTTAACTCTGGAATGCAGAAGTGGATCAACAAGGGAAATTCAGAAATGGGGAGGAAAATGGAAAAAAAACAACCCAGCCCCCTTCCCAAAAAACAAAACCAAAACAAAGAAAAACAAACAAAAAACCCAAACAAAACAAACCAAAAAAAACCCAAACTCTAAACAAACAGAATATAAAGCCAGTTGTTTCTGTTCCTGAGATAATTTTTCTGTTTATGCTTTGTATGCTTACCTAGGATTCCAACATCAACATTTATCAGCATCCTCCTATGATATGGTGACCATTGTATTCATGGAGTAAACAACCAAAAATCTCCTAGACCCTAGTATCTTATAATTTTCTTGGAGGAAAGGCATGTTACAAGGGGAGGGAAAAGAGAAAAAGGTGATGTCATACAGCTCAGTGTTTGTTCCTTTCTTCTGAAAACAGTGCAGCCCGATCCTCTGCCGATTCCAATTTAGATGATATCTGTAAATTGCTTCGAAGCACTGGATACTCGAGCCAGCCTGGAGCTAAAAGACCTCCAAACTACCCTGAGAGTTACTTCAGCAGGGTACCCATAAGTGAAACATTCATTAGCATGGTTATCGGTCGTTTACGGTCAGATGACATTTATAACCAGGTAAGTTACTGTAAGTTCTTAGCAACAAAAGTCTAAGATAACTTAGCAAGCTGTGAAAAGAGCCCATTTTATGTCTCTGAGAGGAAACTGAGCTGTTTGTGAGACTGTGTTCTTGTGAAGTACTTAACCTAGAAATCTTACTTAAATCAGCTGATATTTTCTATCAAAATTATTTTTTATATATTGTCATTTTATTACCTTTGCATTCAAATAATATTACAATTAATTGTTTTTATTTTTTAATGCTTGCAGTTGATAATGAAAAACATTCATGTTTCTATACAAAGTGTGATTGTAACCTCCGTACTTTTTCCAAATAAATATTGGAGAAAAAGTAGGTTAGAAATCTTCATCTCAATTCAAACTGATCACAGCCAGTTCTAAATTATGTTGTAGCTGAGGCATTAACTGCTTTGATACTTGCAGCTTGTTCTTGATGGCAGTGGGCAGAAGCCTCCTGATTTTTCTTCCTGTTCTGAACACTTAACGTAATAAAATAACCAAACAAAATTAAAGAAAAGTGGGAAGTTACTAAATAAAAGCAGAGAACTATTTTCCTAATGGCAAATTATCATGTCTTCTTGAATATGGTTTTGATGCCAACTATTTTTTGTTAGCATTAAAGTCTTTTAATATATTATCCTATGTACTTTAAAATGAAAATTGAGTTGATAATTTGAAGCTTTTTGGTCTTGCTGGTACATGGAATTGGTGAATAATTAAATTATCTGCATCCCAATTGCCTGTTACTTCAATTAAATGAATACTTGTTTCTATCCAAGATGAAGTAAACATACCCAGTACTTATGAAATACTTGTTTCTAACTCTGCTCATTTCAGCTCATCTTAATCTCTTTTGTTCATCCCTCCTTTGACTCATTTATAGCATACTAGTATCTTACTATACCCTGTTAAAGTTAGCAGAAATCTACACAGTCAGTGTTTATATCCTGTAAAATACACCTGGTAAATATGCTGCGTATGTAAGCATGTCCAGCTTACCCACATATCCTTCTTGCCTCTTAGTACCTATATGCTGTACTCTTTAATGTGCCCCATAATGTTTGGAAGTGGTTTGTGTCATGACATATTACGTTCAGTTTTGTTTTGTTCCCTTTTCCCAGGTTTCAGCATATCCATTACCAGAACACCGCAGCACTGCCCTCGCTACTCAGGCTGCCATGCTCTATGTGATACTGTATTTTGACCCTTCTATTCTTCACACTCAACAAGCAAAAATGAGAGAGATAGTGGATAAATACTTTCCAGATAATTGGGTAAAAAAGAATTCTGTTATAAAGCTGTTCCCTGGATTTAATGTTATAGGAACTATTAACCTTCTTCTTACAGTGCGCATTATAAAACATTGTCCTAAAACTAGAATAGATTCTTCTGTGGGGAGATTTTACTTTGTTCAGAATGAAAAGGTCTGAGTCAAACCTTCTGGATAAGTGTGAAAAGATATCATTTGAAAATATCAGTTATTGTCTAAAATGCTTAAGTCAACCACTCTGATACCATCGTGGTATCATAACAAATATAGGCATATTCTAGTCCAGCCTTTGCCTTAAAGCAGGGCTAGCTTGAAAGTTAAGTAAGTTTGCTTGGGCCTTGTACAGTTGTTCTGCAAATATCTAAGATGAAGATCTGTGGGCACCTGTGGCTGTGCGTAATTACTCTCATGGTGAAGAATGTCTTCCTTCTGTGCAACTGGAATTTCCCTTGTAGCTTTTAACTGTTGCCTCTTGTCTTTTCACTGTGCACTTCTGAGATGGGTCTGTCTTTGTCTTACTCATAACTTCCCTTTAGCTAGTGGAAGACCACAATCAGATCCTTTAGTCATCTTTCTTCCAGCTTAAGCAAACCCAGCTCCCATAGCCTCTGCTTACACAGTGGGTCCCCATAAGTGTTTTAGTGGCTTTCAATTCATTCCAGCTTGCCTGAGTTTATCTCACACTGAGGAGCCCTAATCTGGACAAGTTACTCTAAACTGGACTCACGAGAGCTGACTAGGTAGAAATAATCACTTTTCTCAATCTGCTGGCTACAGTCTGGCTGACATAGCATAGTGTGTGATTACTCTTTGTTGACATAACACTTAATGTCTGATTCATGTTCATTTAGTCCACCAGGATGCTTAGGTCCTTTTCTGCAGAATTGTTATATAGTCAGCCAGTTCCCAGATTGTGCTGTTGCAAGGGTTTGCTTTCGTCCCAGGTACAGAACTTTGTATTTATCATTATTGGACTTCCTGTGGTTTCTGCTGGTGAATTCTGCTAGATTGTCAGGGACACTCTGCATGACAGTCTTGCTCTCCAAATCTCCCACACTGATGTTCTTTGAAGTCTTGTTTAAGGATTCATTCCATGCCGTCGTTCAAATAACTTTGTGCAATTCTGTAGACCTTTTCAGATGCAGTGATCAAAATGGAATTACTGCATGTCTCAGTATTGAGATTTATCCAGAAGCCCTAGTCTGCAGAAAATGCTACTGAATAGGGTGGCATGTCACCATAGAGTCCCCACGTAGTCTCTGTTAAAGGGAATCAGACTTATCAAAGAAACTATAAATTAATTGGTGTATCTCTATTGGTTTCAAATTGTATTCTTCTATACTGTAAGTGAAACAGTGAAAAAAGGAGAGAAGAAACTGTAACAGCTGGCTATTTTAATAGACATTAGAACCCATCAGTTTCTGAGAAGCTTATTTTAAAAATGAGAATATGACCTTGTGAATTTTTATTATGACAATGTTTTTATTCACTTGACTTCATAGTACAAACAGTTACTTTAACACAATACCTTTCTTCTTCTGATCGGGTATAGATGAGTTAGCTGCATTGTACAGAACAGTACATTTTGGCCGGTGTCAAAAGATTATTAGCAGTGGAAGTGTAGCCTTCTGAGGAACAGTCATCAACAGGAAATAATGAGCTTCACTTCACAGTATGATAAGGATCCTTATATCATCAGACCAGTGTCCCCTATGCCCTTGATGGCTTCCTTTTGACACTGTCAGAAGAGCTGAAAGGATGAGAGTGTCCTCCTAGATGTGATCACTGCTGGATGAAGGAATATTGGAGCAACAGTGTGACAAATCTCATAATGCCACAGCTCCGTATATCCTTCATCTCACAGTATCCCGAGGCTTTAATTTTTGATCAAATGTCTTATAAACACTTGTAAGTCAACTACAGTTCTGTATTTTTAATCACACTTGGGCTAGGGATCTGCTCTTAAAAAGGCTTGGAATTATAATTTCCTTCTGATTAGGTTCACCAGAGAAACCGCGTTACATTTTGGTTTGGTCCTTTGGCCATACTCGGAGTGGGATTCATTCAGATAATTTCCACACCACACCCCCCTTGATAAAATAACTAGTTGCTTTCATCAGTCTCCTGCAAAGCATACGGCAGTGAAAAAGGAGTCCTAAGTTCATGGGAGAATAAAGAGAGGCCAAGGATCATCCATAGTGACTGAAAGAACTGCCAGCTTGTTTTCACAACTAAGCCTCTTATTAACTGTGTGCCTTTTATTTCAGTCTTCTTACTCCCTGATTTCCAAAGGTGGTGGAGCAAAAATTACAGATACCAAAATAGTTTAGTTATCTCATATTTATACCCACAGCATATCACTTTCTGCTCCAATTACTAAATGAAAAGTTTGTCTTTTGTTAATAAAAATATAAATGTGATTTCTTATTTCTATTTCCAATCTTAGGTTATTAGCATTTACATGGGAATCACTGTAAATCTAGCAGAAGCATGGGAGCCCTACAAAGCTGCTAAAACTGCCCTCAACTACACGCTGGATCTTTTGAATGTCAAAGAGCAGGTACATAAGCCAGAGTTAAGTATTTTTAGCAAGATTCAAGCTGTATGGGCATCTCAGTTATATTTTATGACATCAGTAATGTCTGGGTCTCTTGCATACAATTATTTGCATTACATTAAAGTACAATACTTGGAGTATGTAATTTTGTATATAACTTTGAATTAAAGATGCTTCAAAATCTGGCTTTCACAGCACTGCTTGTTTCACTTCCTTTTGCAGTTTGCTTCCCCAAAAGATTTCAGGGTTTTGATTTGACTGATGCTGGCACTCATCACCACATTGTTCAGTACTGGGGTGTTGTAAGCTGGCAATAGTGTTTTGTCTTTCATAGATAACTGTTTTAGAAGTTACACATTTATACTCCCAGAGTGCAGCACTCAACTTTAAATGGGGCCTCTCAAATTACATAAACAATAACCTAGAAAAAGCATCTGATTTAAAAGAATTTATACCAGAATGTTGTATGATGCAGTGCAGTTAGTTCTTTTTATGTGAAGTAATTTTTTCCATGCCTCAGAAACATTAAATAAGTTTGGGTTGGTTTATCATTTGCCTACTCAGCAAATAAGTCGACTGATGGTAGCTAAATGCCTCCTTGGAATCTGACCCAAGTGCTCAGGCAGGAACACACAGAAATGCCTAATTAGGAGAACTGTACTGTATATTGTCTGGTAAACTTCAGGAATATGAGCATGCATTTTTCTGTAGTCTTTAGGGAAGAAGTTCACTAAATAGAACTGACATTTAATTCATAACAAGTATTTCCATTCTGGAATAGATTTTTGGTTTTGTTCTTTCTCATTAGGCACTAAAATATTAGGACCATTTTTTAGGAATGATTTCTGAAGAGTATGTAAATGAATATAGGAAGTTTACAACTGCATTTTTGAAACATTATACTTCCTGTGTAGGGTCTTTGCTTTAAAATTTAGCTTGCATCCCTTGTCATGCAGTTGTGGTGTATGATATTGCCTACTAGTAATGATAATGATTCTTATAGCACTTTTTTGATCTGTGTGCCTTTTAAATTCTTGGGAACATTGTACATGATGTACTTCATTTGAGACAAGGATTATATTGATGCGAGCTTTGTATGTTCTAAGGCAAGCAGGTACGCTGCAGTCACTGAGCGAGTGCACGCTCAGGTGCAGCAGTTTCTCAAAGAGGGCTGTCTGAGGGAAGAGCTGGTGCTGGACAATATTCCCAAGCTGCTGAATTGCCTGAGAGACTGCAACGTAGCAATCCGCTGGCTGATGCTTCACACTGCTGACACAGGTAAGATTTCATGCTAGACTTTTATTAGAGAGCTGTGATGTCCCCAGGGAAGTTCAGGGCGTGCTGCTACTGAAGTCAGCAGTGCTTCATCTACTGTTTTCAAAAGACTGTTGAGCCATTCTTTTGCTGACAGTTTCCTAAAGTCTTTGACTGAAACAGCACATGTGCATTACCTTAATTCTTGTGAGCTAGACACAGATGTGTGTAGTATGGGAAATCATGAACCTGTTTAATACTCTGAAAAAAAAAACCCTGGGAAATTTTTTCTGCCTTAACATTTAAAGCATCATTTTGAAAGTTCTACCTAGCACCAAAAGGAAAGCAGTGGCCAACATTTTAGTATCTTTGTAATTAATAGTTTAAAACCAAGGTTTTGGTTCTGTTGAACTGAAAATCAACTGAAACTGATGGATAATGCCTCTGACATGAATTTGGGTCTGTAAGCTTACCTATTCACACCTTCTCTTGGTTGAATGTTTGTGCTGTCTTTGGGGCTTCCTTGTATGTGAGAGCTTCTCTTACACCTCCGTGCATTTTCTGTGATGGTTTTAGAAATGTTGGTCTCTGGGACCTTGCATGGCAAAGCAAAATGTTTTTGCTTTCAAGCTATTAAAAAAAAAAGCCTATTTACAAAGATGGAAAAGCTTTGCCAGGTTCTGTAACAGTCTTTCCTTTTCTAGCTTGTGATCCAAATAACAAACGTCTCCGACAGATAAAGGATCAAATTCTAACAGACTCAAGGTACAATCCCAGGATCCTTTTCCAGCTTCTTCTGGATACAGCTCAGTTTGAATTCATATTGAAAGAGGTAATGTACTGCTGCTTGCTTCAGCATTTTCCCTTGAATGGCAGAGCAGAGCTGAAGTTTTTTGTAGTAGTAGTACATTTACCACATGGTCCACTTAAATGAAGAATAATTATTTTGATTTGTTAATTGTTTCCTGTAGAAGAACGCAAACTATTACTTGGAAATAACTTTTGCAGTCTTCTTAATAAATAAGTTTTCGTTGTTACCCAGTGTGCTTACATTTACTCAGAATTTTGCATGAACAGGCATAAGAAAATCTCTTGAGGAAACTGCCTAAGTTTTTATCCTGACAATTCTCTTTTTCAGGCTTTCTTTTAAACAGAGACAAAAGCCTATATATGTTGAGAATAAGCTGCTAAGAAAAGTCTTACACCTATATACGAACTTCTGCCATTTCTGAAAGATTCCCCATTAATACTCTGGTACTAACCTGGTAGAATATAGAAGAGTGTGCTTAACATGATCTTTTTGATTGGGTTTCTCTGCATAGGCTGAGATGACTGTGAGAAGTGTAAATCAACATTAGACCAGAGTCTTTCTTCTAGGATCTCAAAGCTAAAAAAGTTACCTGATAAGAGACTAAAAAAATCAATAATATTTGCATTGTACTTTAAAAAAACAAAATTCCCTTGTCTATCAATGTATGTCTATCACACTGGCTGTACTTCCCTAATGTTTTTAACTTTGTATTTAACATTCTGACAAGATCTTAAAGTTACGTAGTAATCACTGCAAGTCAGTTCTGTCTGTTTTCAGTATTTTACTTCATCTGTTGTCATATGCCTTCTTGCAAATTTTGTAAGCCAAATGCTTCATTTTTCAATAGATGTTCAAGCAGATGCTGTCAGAAAAACAAACAAAATGGGAGAACTATAAAAAAGAGGGATCTGAAAGGATGACGGAGCTTGCTGATGTATTCTCAGGAGTCAAACCTCTTACTAGAGTGGAGAAAAATGGTAATTCTTGAAAACTAAACTGGGGTGGGAAGCAATTTCGGTGTTTATATCTAAGCTGATACCAAAATAAAAAACATGATGCTTATACTGTTAAGAGGAAAAATTTTCAAGTCCCTCAACTGCCTCTTCCATGCTCTCTTGTTTGGGTTTTATGCATATAGACCATCATAGGCCATATTTAGGTACCTAATATTTAGATGGATTTTTTTTTTAGATAATTTTTATCACTTTAGGGTAAGACTATGCCAGGTAAGCCTATGAAATGCCAGTTCACTGTTCCATATATAATGGAGTTCATGTTGCTGTGTTCAATGTAGAAAGGAGTGCAAAGACCATGCCCCTTAAATATGAGGATGGTTTAACCTCTTCTCTCACTCCTTCCCCAGTTGTAACCTGGATTTCTACTGTATCAGCAATTTTTTTTCAAACCTTCTCTTCTCTTCTCTTCTCTTCTCTTCTCTTCTCTTCTCTTCTCTTCTCTTCTCTTCTCTTCTCTTCTCTTCTCTTCTTCTCCTCTTCTGCATTGAGCAGTATCTTTCTGATTCTCTTAAGTTCTGTAAGATTTGAATCTGTATTTTTTTTCTTGGATGACTGTAAGAATAAGAACTTGATCTCATTCGATAGTGAACGCTGCATAAAGTCTAAATGCAAGAGCAACATTTGATCGACCCAAATCAACAAAACTTAGAATACTGGCAATTTTCTCACTTGCTTCCAGTTAAAAACAGAATTGCCTTACTAAAATATTTCCCTTTTTCAGGTGAGCAGACTTACAGCTAAAACATAGAAATTGCAGTTGCCAAAGGAATCTAGATGGTAGAACTGTGTATACAACAAAATTTATAATTTAAAGGGTTTTATCATCTTTGTATAGTTTTTCTAATGCCCGTTTGCATTGGTGGTTGTGGTTTTTAATGCTGTATGTAAAAGTTACCTGAGCATTTGTTCTTTACAAGTCTATATATTGAAAGACTATAAATATAAGAGTTAGATGAAGACTTTTAAAATAATATCCTATGTGTATAGCACTGGATATTTTTGTTTGTTTTTTTGACTAGCAATTCACTGTCTTTGATGCTTGCCATACATGTAAAGATTTGATGCAATTTTTTTTGTTCTTGCATAAGAAAATCTTCAGGCCTGGTTCCGAGAAATCTCCAAGCAAATAATGTCTCTAAACTATGATGATTCCACTGCAGCTGGCAGAAAAACTGTGCAGTTAATACAGGCACTGGAGGAGGTACTGCAACAAAGTTTTGAGATAAATGACCTTGTCCTTTTGAAAAATAGCATTTGATAGATATGCACTGACTTCTGATAGATGAGTTACAAAACAGATCTGAATTTCAATAACAGTTCAAGTCTGCAGTTCTTTGCAGTTTTATATATACAGTCAGCAGACTTGCTTATAGACCTTGTGACTGTAAAGTGAAGGACATGTAATAAAGAATCATGCCACCAGCAGCTGAGGATTAGTAAGATTTTTCAAAGAAATTAGGTTGGTATTAAACATTATTTGGCAACATTGCTCATTTTCTTAGAAATTCTGAAAATAAATTAATTTGAAGCTAGAGGGTTTAATTTGAAAGGCAAAATGGTAATATCCATATTTGTTATAGGTGCATTTCTTCTGTTTCCAGAAGATAAAAGAATACTCAATGTGGTGTTTCACAGTACAACTCCTCGAGTAACTTTGTGAAAGTTAATATTTAATGCACTCTAAAGTAGGCCAGGATTTGTTAAGTGTCTTATTGTAATAATATCCCGAAGAAGTATGTCAGCTTACTTACTATATTTGTGGTAGTGTCCTTAAAGAGGAACAGAAAAAAAGAAGTTGTTTCATGGGGTTTGTTTGTTTTTGTTTAAATACAGGTCCAAGAGTTTCACCAGCTGGAAACTAACCTTCAAGTTTGCCAGTTTCTGGCTGACACACGCAAATTTCTCCACCAGATGATCCGAACTATCAACATTAAAGAAGAGGTCTTGATCACCATGCAGATAGTCGGTGATCTTTCTTATGCTTGGCAATTAATTGACAGGTACCTTAGCAGGAGCTTTTGCTTCTCAGTCAGTCATCATTTGCAAAACACAAAATGGGGGTCATAATGTGCATCAATATTATTGTTGCTCTAAATTTTCCAATCTAAGAACAGCCTTGAGGCCTTGTTCTATGTGTTGAGTATATTTAACCCTAATCAGTTTGAATAAGATTTAACGGTCACCCTTGATATGTTGTAGGCTGTAGGTTAAGTGATACTGTAAATTTTTACTGTCTGTTTCTAAATATAACAATTGTGATAAGCTTCTGTCTTCAGCCTTTAGTCTCATTAAGTGTTCTCCAAAACACTGGAGCTCCTGTTTCAACCAAAAACAAACAAGGAAAGAAAAATGTTAGAGAACTCCTTTTCCATGGAGTGATTTTGCTGAGCTGCTACTTCATTACTTAACTGTTAACGCTCCCTGATACTATCTTCTTTTGCCCCATTTACCCCTTTATCTTACTGGTTTTTTTCTAGACGTTATCTCTTCAGACCAAAATCCTCCTTTAGCGAAGTTCTTTATTGATCTCCTACGCCATTTCTAGAATACACCGGTGCTGGTGACATAAGATTTAAGAGTTGAAGATAAGAGTTTCAGGGGAAGAAACTGATTTATTTTCTTTGTTTCCTACCCCAGCTTTACATCTATTATGCAGGAAAGCATAAGAGTCAGTCCATCTATGGTAACTAAACTGAGAGCCACTTTCCTAAAGGTAAGGATGAACAACAGTGAATGTACTTGAACACTGCAGGTCAGCCAAAGCATTTGTTAAATAGCCCTTAAGGCTGTAAATTCACATAAGATTTAAATCTTCCTTTTACCAACATTTTCTATATCCAGATTTTTCAGATTGTGTTAACCCAAGGTTAGTTTTAAAGAAAATAAAGTCAAGCTATGCACTTTTTTTTTTTTATGGAACCAATCATATTGCCGCTGTTTGGGAAGTACATCTCATCATCCAGCCTCAACTTAACAGTTGCTTGTTGGAGACATTGATGCATAAATGAGATCCCCTGTGTATCTGTCAGAGGAGGCTGAAGAAATTACAGAAGTTACACTGGCTGTGCCCTTTGGCTGTCATGATGAAGATGTGGCATCAGATGAAAATATTTTCTGTAGAAATAAGAATGAGAAATAGCACCCGGGGAAATGTAAGATTACATACTAGGCTTTTTTAACCTTTTTTGGTCTTTTTGTCTTTTTTTTTTTTTTTTTTTCCTGTTGACAGCCTTGGTGTTGCAAAGCTGCTATTCAGGAAGAATCTAGTGCTTTGAGTTATAGGTTAAAAGCCTGAGCAGGAGAGATCAAGCATGTACTTTATATTACAAAACCAGAGATGTGAAATTAAAATGTTAACTTTATTTCCAGCTTGCCTCTGCACTTGACTTGCCACTTCTCCGCATCAATCAAGCAAACAGTCCCGATCTTCTCAGTGTTTCACAGTATTACTCTGGCGAGTTGGTTTCCTATGTAAGAAAGGTAGGCATTTAAAGAGGTCTGATTGTCTTGTTCTCTAATTACTTTTTCTTAATTGAAGATTTTTTTTAATGAAAATATACTGACTGTGTTTCTTCTCTCCTTCACAAAGGTTCTACAGATAATTCCAGAAAGCATGTTTACATCTCTTCTCAAAATTATAAAGCTTCAGACTCATGATATTATTGAAGTGCCTACTCGCCTTGATAAGGACAAGCTACGAGATTATGCTCAGCTTGGCCCACGATACGAGGTGCAGTTAAAATAGGGCATTCTGAGAAAGCATACCTTGTAGGTGGCCAGCTTTAGCACGAGTTCAAATAGGTACAGCTCCACAGCGCTATACTTGAACGGTGAAGCTGGATTTCTTGACTGAATAAGAATTAAAATCGATTAGTGTTATCGTGAGTACACCTTAGGTTTCCTGAGGACAGATGAGTAACTTTTCTATTTGTAAAAGTTTTACCTTTTGATCTTGTAGAAAAGGAGAGGAAAACAAAATATATTTATAAATGAGCATAAGGAATTTGGGAATTATTGGGAGGGAGAGGAATCCTAAAAACCTGAGTCTAAAATGAAGCCCTCCACACTTGGAATGCTTGTTCCAGGAGGAGAAGGCTGAAGACTGAATAAGCAAGGAAGGCTAAGATTTTTTGCTGCCCTCAAATACAAAGAAAGGATGGAGGTGCATTGACTTAATCAGATAAAGCTGCTATTTCTCTTTGGGTTTTTGTCTGTGGCTTTTTTTTCTGCACTGTTATCAGCGTGGAAGAGTGAGCAAACATTAAAATTAATTGGTTTATTTCTTAATAGAGGAAGATGAGGAGCAAAAACCTGACTAGATCAGTAACTCTCAAATGTATTTCCAGTTATTGGTCAAGATGCCATTTTTTTCCTGCGTTCTTTTGCCAACATGCTCTCATTAGATGTTTTATGCAAACTGTGGTCTCTGACTAAGCTGATGTTTAAACCTCAACACTAGATTTAGATTCTCCCATTAAACTCTGTAAAGTCATTTTATAAGGGGGTGGGGGGCCTGGTGTTAGGAATGGAAGAGGAAGGAATGTTCAGTAATATATTTTGAGGAGGTCAAGGGGAAACTACTTATCTTACACAAAAGCCTTTCACTTTTGTTATCTGTAGAATTGTAAGTCTGAACTGTGTTGTCTCTATTCTATATTGTAAATGTCTTAAAGGCAAAAGACTGGCTTGTCTGACCTCTGAGCATAAGGATACTCAACTAATAATTTAAAACTTAACTGAATGTGCTACTGTATTAAATCAGTGGAAATATTGAAGTGGACTCATTGCTGGCAGCAGGCTTGATTATGGAATAACTACTTCAGGCTGTGTCCCTAGCCTGCTCAAAGGTACCAACTCAGAGTTTTGTCCATGATGTTTTGTACACACATGATGTAGCTGGCTGGGTCTTTCCTTCCATAATCTCTGTGAAGCCTCTGAGAGGTACTTGGTCTTTTCTATTGCTAACATACCTAAATTGATCTAATTGCAAGAAAGTTTATTGTTGTACTATAAGTCTAGAACAAGATATAAAACTGAAAGTATATCAGTGCAAATTAATCTAAAATAGGAAGGTGCCACTTAGAAACATGTATATCTTTTCAGGATAATTATTTGAATCTATTGAATCACTTTAATAAATTGTATTTTCTCTTTCTATTAAAGGTTGCCAAGCTAACCCATGCGATTTCAATCTTCACTGAAGGTATCCTCATGATGAAAACTACTTTAGTTGGTATCATCAAGGTAATGTTCCATTATTCCAGTAGGAAAAATCATTCAGTGGCAATTAGTGCTTCAACACATGAAGCAAAACCTTGAAGACAAGAAAAAATAAGTTTGCACATAAATTTTCAAACGGTGATGCCTAACTTGCCAATTTGAGAAGAACTGTATTATTTAAGGTTGTTAAGAACCCAGAGTGCTCATAGTAAAAAAAAAATCATCAGTATTAATCGACACTGGGGGTTTTTTTCCTACTTGAAAAACAACTGCAAGCTTTTTTGAAGAGCTGTTTCTTCCATTGCTCTTCCTACATAAAGATAACTCTTTCAGGACCAGGAGCAAGTATTCTTGAAGAGATACTCACTAATGCGTACCAGCTTCTTATAATTATATGACATTCTCAGTGGATCATGAAAAAAGGTTGAATATAAGAACTACAAACCTTTTCCATTCAACTTAAAAATTTATTACCTAGTAGAAGTATTCAAATATTCTTTGGCCAAGCACTGGTGGGAAAGTGCATCTGTTAGCAGGGCTTTCCAATTCATCCTACATATTTGATATCTTCTGTGGTACAAGCAAAATTCTTTCTATTTTTTTTAATATCTGACTTTAAGAAAAAAATGTTTCTTCTGCTTAGGTGGACCCAAAGCAGTTACTAGAGGACGGAATAAGAAAGGAGCTAGTAAAACGGGTAGCTCTGGCTCTTCACAGGGGACTCATCTTTAATCCTAGAGCCAAGGTGTGTAATAGCTTAATTTGATTTTAATTTTTAATATATCTTGGTTTTGCTGGGACCTCTTTTACTCTACTGCCTTCTGGAAAATAATTCATACTTTTCTGTACAGACTTCCTTTTTGTAAAAATGTACACTTCTGAATTTTTTAGAGGTTCTTTGGAATGCCTTATTTGATGTTAAAATGAGTTTATAAACTGCTAAGAGGACCTACAATTCAAAACCATATTTTTGTTCTATTGCCAAGTCTCCTATCAATTCTGAATTTGCAGTTCTGTCTTTGTGACCACTGATGACAACACATGATGTGTATAAGCCAGGAAAACACAGAAAGGCAATGACAGAATAAGGAGCGTGACTCCTTGTTTTGATCCTGTCCAGATTCTTGAGGCTTTCTCCCAGATCAATCAGTAGTACCACTGAAGCCTAAAATAAACATTAAAAGCAGGAAGAAAAATATATTTATGAAGAAGAGTTACTTCAGATATCAAACAACCTTTGATAAATTTCTCAGTGCTTTTCAGTTCTGGCTGGAGCATAGTGAAATCCTCTAGAGGTGCTTATGTAAGGACATTTGGAAGCCTTATACATTTTCTTTGTGTTCCACCTGTTCACAGTTTTGTTTGTTTTTTTTCTTTCCTTCCGTAGCCAAGCGAACTGATGCCGAAACTAAAAGAAATGGCAGCTACAATGGATGGGTTCCATCGATCATTTGAATATATCCAGGATTATGTCAACATATATGGTTTAAAAATTTGGCAAGAGGAAGTGTCTCGTATTATTAACTACAATGTGGAACAGGAGTGCAATAACTTCTTAAGAACAAAGGTGCTAGTCAAAAACAAGAATGAGTAAAAACCTGATAAATATCTTTATATTTGTATGTTAAAGCTTGTGACTGGTGGAGCATATGTACCCCCTTGTGCACAGTCCATACTGGTATGACTTCAACCAAATGTGCTAAGTACTGTATAAAACATCTACACCCAGCTTTTCCTGAATGATTTCAGCATCTCCACTGCATTAGTTGTACATAGGACAAGCAAACTACCCCAAACAGAATATTTCAATATCCCTTGCCAGGGAACAATATCCTTCCTGTCCTTCTCAAAGAAAACAGAAAATAATTACTGAATCAGAGCAATCCTCTCTGTATCTATTGTTAGCTGTCAGAATGCAGGCTCAGAAAGATTGC
Organism: Chloroceryle amazona; assembly: GCA_027560015.1. Lineage (NCBI taxonomy): Eukaryota > Metazoa > Chordata > Aves > Coraciiformes > Cerylidae > Chloroceryle > Chloroceryle amazona. The sequence continues at coordinate 20,370 of JANHFX010004177.1, forward strand.
AGTAGTTACTAGTTTATTTTGTGATACTTCACAAGCAGCGGAGTGAATAGATCTTAAATTTAGCTAAGAAAATGGTGGCTGGTCTTGCTGCAGAAAGGAGCAGGTGTCATTCTCACCAGAAATGTAGGTAGTTCACTCAGTGTCCACACTTACCTTCTGCTTGCTGTCATAAGACTCATTCCTCTCTTTGCTTTATTCTGGTTTTATAGTGTTGTGCTGTGTGTAATTTACAATGTAGTTTTACAGTGTACTACTTTTAAAGGGAATAACATTTCTAAGCAAATTTAAAATGCACAGTGGTAACACTGCATGTTAATCTAAAACTTGCTTTTCAGATCCAAGACTGGCAAAGCATATATCAGTCTACTCATATTCCTATACCAAAATTCACTCCTGTGGACGAATCTGTAACTTTTATTGGTCGTCTTTGTAGAGAAATCCTGAGGATCACAGACCCAAAGTAAGTGCTGGGTGTGTCACAAGCTGTGCTGTAGTGCCATGCTTTGGATTGCTCCAATTCCACCATATGCAAACAAAATCTAGAACAAACAGTTTTTCCTTAGCTGTCCTATCACCATCTTTATCTAAAACCCAGTTTAACCAATCCATCCTGTACGTTTCAAAATCTAGTCTACAAAAGTTGTGATTTTAGTCTAAGAAGGAAAACAGTATGTTACACAAATAGAGGGGAGAGAAACCAGGGAAGGGTCATACAACTCTTGCGGGATGCGAAATAACTAAACATAACGTGAGATACTTAGAGACTTTCTAATCTCTGCCTGAATAAGAACTCATCATTTCGATTATCACAAGACCTGTCTGCATCTTAGTCTGAAGTATTTGTTTAATTTTTCTTCAGGATCACATGTTACATTGACCAAATGAACACCTGGTATGATATCAAAACTCATCAGGAAGTAACCAATAGTCGTCTCTTCTCAGAGATCCAAGATACTTTAGGTACCTTTGGTCTCAATGGTCTAGACAGGCTGCTGTGTTTCATGATTGTAAAGGAGCTGCAGGTAATTTCTGAACTTTGGTTTCTTAAGGTCCTGATGCTTTTACTGCTTAATAACTTCTAGTGAAGTGAAATATCTGTAAATTTTTGAAATGGTAAATTTAGATCAAAAAGACATTTGAAAAATGTGTGTTCAAAGCTAAAGGTAAGAATTATTGTTACCCATATATTTATGAAGGTGCATTCTCTTGAATAAATGGTGCTGTGCAACACAAGGTTATGTGTCACATGAAATGCTGGTTTGCAGGGAATGCCTTTTGAAAGTGTACACTTTGTGTATACTTAAAAGTTCATCTCAGGTCAACTCTTACTCTTCTGTCTAGATATCAACAAAGAATTAGATTGTTTGGGTCTTCTACTATATAAATAAGGTGTCAGTTCCATGTAATGACTCTTTCTCTAATACCTTTATGTGAAACCAAGGTTTTTTGTTTTCTGAGAATTCAGTCCTAGCCTGGTTAAAGATTTTAAGGAAAATAAGTATTGATTAAGACAGTGCTTCCTCAGGTATTGAATTGTCTACAGTGAGTATTACATATTGGCCAGGGGATCTCCTGCTTGTCCTAATACTGATTAGCATAACTCAGAAAAACACAAAGTCTAATTACAGCATTCCCCAACTCTTCATCTGTGGAAATATTCTTTCCCTGCTGTTAAAAATGTATCTCTTGTACCACCAAGATTAAGCATAGAGTACATGTGTGAGGATTTTACTTACTTATTATTTCTTTTATTTAGAATTTCCTCAGTATGTTTCAGAAAAATATATTGCGTGACAGGACAGTACAGGATACCTTAAAAGCACTTATGAATGTTGTTAGTCCTCTCAAAGGAATTATAGGTAAGTGCTTACTGGTTAAGATAGAGGAAAGCCATTGTCTTGTGCACTTGCATTTATTTACTTGTTCCTTTTTAATGCCTCTTCTTTTTCTTTTCTCAGCAAATTCAAACAAGGTTTATTCCACAGCAATTGCAAAAACTCAGAAGATCTGGACAGCATACTTAGACTCCATAATGAAGGTAGGTTTACATGACTTAGTGATATGCAGAATTCACTCTAGGCTCTTTTGTTATATACTCCAATCTGCTTATTTTACAATGTTTTATTATGTTGACACAAAATTCTGTAACATCGCAACTGAAGTGGGCCTGGATTTGCGAGAGCCCCTGAGCTTCACTTGCATAGACAGCTCACACTCCACAAAGTGCTTAGCATCAAGATTCATGTGTAATATTTTGCCAGAAATGGAGTCTGGCACTAGAGATCTGAACACCTCAGTGTCAGCAGCTTTGAGGCTCCTCACAATGCCTTGTAAATGTAATGTACCTAAGGCTAAAGTTTGGAGCAATAGCGTTTCCTGAATTTGCCTTGTTAACACAGAAGCAGCCTACTGTGACAAAGAGCTAAACAAGCTATCCTGTTAACCTATCTCTTTATCTTGGCTCTGTAATGATATTTTGCAACCAGTGCTTTTCAGAATGCTGTGAATGTTTATGTTACTGAAGAGAGGAGGAAAGATCAGGGAAGGTTGACTGCAACAAACCTCTGTGATGGTTCTTATCCCTGCCATTGCTGACCCTAAGGTCTAGGGAGAGGTGGGGAAAAGAGCACAAGTTATTTTCACTGACCAGTATAAAACAAGCGAGTAACTGGACTTTTACATCTGATGCCTTTTTCATGCCCGTTTCACACTGCCTGTATTTGCTGTCATGCACTGTCTGTAAATCTGGAGTGCTGCAAGTACTCGTCTCCTTTGGCTGCACTGCTCATCGGGGTCTGTCAGTTCTGACTGCAGGCAGCCTGAAACAGCCCCGGTACCAACATGAGGAGGCAGCACCACTCACTGCGAGTGTTCCTGCTTTGGGCAGCCCTGCAAAGGCTGTTGGGTGCAACAAGGACTTTGTGTAATCTTTTTAACTCTAAATTGTTATTCATTTAGTTTTTCCTTAGTTTGACTTTATTCTTCCTTCCTTCCTTGTGTTCACTATAACACCCTGCCCTATTTTCGTTTTCCTCGACAGGTTGGTCAGATGCAGATTTTAAGGCGACAGATTACCAATGAATTAAATTATTCCTGCAGGTTTGACTCCAAGCATTTGGCTGCTGCTTTGGAAAATCTCAATAAGTAAGAAACAAAATGTGCTGAAGAGTGCATGTATTACTGTGATGTAATTGTTGTCAACTTGGCAATCCTTAAAATCTAAATTTCAGCAGAATATGGAGTCTGATTGTATTCAGGTTTTTGTTGATGAGTATTTGAATTTGAACCCAACAAGAACAGTAAAAATAAATGACTTGGCAAGTAATATGTATGAAGATGCTCACGGACAGCGCAGTTTCTAATTTGATTTGTTTATACCTGGATTTGAGATCATATTTAGATGAGAAGTAAGAACAGTGAAAATGTGTGGTGCTGATTTTGAAACAAACATGATGTTTGTAAAAGATACTCCGAACAAAGTGGTTTACTCTCGCTTGTAACCATTTACAGGGTTTGTGTCTTAAAGTTTTTACATTACTACATGGCATTGTATAAGGTTTATTTGGGAGTAATTGAAATAGATACTTACTATAATCAGTTTATTCTCCTTTTAGAGCAATACTGTCTGACATTGAAGCACATTATCAGAACCCATCGTTACCTTATCCTAAAGAAGACAACACTCTTTTGTATGAAATTACAGCTTACCTGGAAGCAGCTGGCATTCACAATCCATTGAATAAGGTCAGGCTTGCATTCTGGTCTTTGGTACAGTTTGCTTCTCCTATTTTATTGATTATTAACTGAGAAAAAATTAACGTGTAAGAACTATGTTCCTCTTTTTTTTTTTTTTTTTTTTCCCTCAGATCTACATAACAACAAAACGTTTGCCATATTTTCCCATGGTCAACTTCCTATTTCTCATTTCCCAGTTTCCAAAACTTCAGTACAACAGAAACTTAGGTATTGTATAAGCTGTTGTTTGTCTAAATCTAATGAAAACTTGTGTGAAATTATCTATAGAGAAGATGGTAAATTATCTGTATAGAAAATCCTCACTCCTCCAGGCAGGCTGGTTATAATAGTGAAGGCAAATACAGTTGAGTAGGAAACGGAATCCAAACTCCTGACTTTCTCATTCCATCCTATGCCTTAGTTAATATCCCTAAGCCATTTGCTATGGAATAAATACTATTGTTACATTAATTTTTAATTTTTATGTATGGGCAAGCAGAAAGGGAGGCATGGCAAAAAACCTGATGAGAGTATATTCTGTAAGTTTGCCTCTGCTGTAAAAAATAAGTTCTGTAAACTTGTGTTATTGTTTTGTTTTGTTTTGTTTCTAATGTGCAGGAGTGGTCTGCAAGCGGCCAGCTGATCAAATCGACTGGCTTCCTTTAGTTCTGGGACTTCTTACCCTGTTGAAACAGTTTCACTCAAGATACACAGAACAATTTCTGTCTCTGATCGGTCAGTTTATTCGTTCAACAATGGAACAGTGCACAAGGTACCTGTGTTTTCCTTTTTTTCCTAAGTATCACCTCTGTGAAGAGGGCTTCAGTAGTGCTAGCATTGCTTTTTCAGTGTGTTTTTCTAGCAGTATATTTGACACAATAATAACAGTATGTTTGGCTAAACGTAAGATTAAAACACTATTTCTTTTTATTTATAATGGAATCACTTGGTGCGTAGTGAAACACTGTTATTTGAAGGCTGGCATTTTCATGTAACTTCAACCCAATAACTGATCTCTAGTAAGAGTATAATCTTCATTGTGGTTTAATTTTAGCCAGAAGATACCAGAAATGCCTGCTGATGTAGTGGGTGCTCTGATGTTTCTGGAAGATTACATTCGCTACACAAAGTTACCACGAAAGGTAAGAAAGAATCCCATGTCTCCCGTATGTAGCAGTGAGCAGAAGTCCTGTTCCAATAAGCTAAATCTTGTTTTATGCTGTGGTTACATACTAGCAGTTTGATCACACCTATCTATATTGGAACATGGTAGCATCTGGAAACAAATACTGAAACTTGCTACCCTCTCCCCAAAAGCAGCACTGACCTCTTCCAGTGTCTGTAAAAAGCCGCCGGAAGGACATGCATATGGAAAATCTGTTACCTGATAGGAAGGGGTCATATTGAATTCTCTTGCCTTGTACGAGCTACCAGTTGTGTTACTTGCATACTGTGTGTATCTATTCCTATACTAGTCATGGTATCCTTACAGAAAAAATTCTAGAGAATACAGAGGTACAAAATATAGAAAGAATTTCAACTTTGTACAGATTCAGGAAGAGTCTGTTCTTCAGAGAGCGTGTACATTGCTAGGGGGCTTTTGAGAGGGGAATTAAAAACCAGAAGTTCTGAGATGTTGCAGAATTAAGTAATAATAAATATTGCAAGACAAAAAGCTAATTATCAAGTTTATGCTTTGGTGAAACACCATCTCCGGTCTCTGGTTTCCTTCCCTTCCTTCCAAAGCACGGCTTCCCAGGCAGCTTCTTTGTCACATGCAAGGGATGTTCTGAAAGTCTGGGTTTGTAGAGAGACTTTATTTTAGGATTAAATACAACTTACCTGCATTTGAAGATGATAGATTATATCTGGTAGTGAAAATAAGTCAAAATCCTATTTTAGGGTTAAATACAACTTACCTGCATTTGAAGATGATAGATTATATCTGGTAGGGAAAATAAGTCAAAATCCTATTTGCTATAGGCTGTGTACCTCAGTGATTCGTGAATAATGCATTTCCCAGCTAATACTCACAAATAAAAAAAGAGATTCTTCCAGTTTCTGTCGTCTTCCCAGCGCACAGTGTAATGTAGTAGAAGGTCCCCATGTCAGTCTTGCAGCCAGTGTATCTGGTACATGTGCCAACTTCCACTTCAGCCTGGCGCTGTGTGGAGATAGAGCAGAGAGGGTGTCACTGTTCCTCTGCTCTTACACGGTGCCTGGTGTCCCAGCACTCTCGCAGCTCTAAGCCAAGCCCTACCTGCCTGATATGGTCACACAGGAACAACTCTAGGAGCACATCTGAAAGCCAGGGTGGTTCAGCTCAATAGTGTTGTGTGCTTGATCCATAATTAGTTGTGCTTGTTAATGAATAGAGCGTATGAACAAATAATGAAGAAAATAGGTAACTGTGCCTTCCTGTTTACTGTAGGTTGTTGAAGCACATGTGCCAAGCTTCATTTTTGATGAATTCAGAACTGTTCTATGAATATGGAGAAGGACCAAGCCTTTCCTTTCCCACACCTGAAACGGAGAGCTGGGGACCGAGGATGAGACAAGTACAGCTTTTCAGATCTGTATCTGTGCTTAAGGGCAGTACCTACAACTGCCTCTATGAAACATAACCATCAAAATAGTCTACATCATTAACACTTGTTTAACTTGGCATGATATAAAATTTCTATCTCCTCCAAGCAGTGTACATTTTGTACTGCACATTATAAATGCTGTAAGTAATTGTTTCTGTATAAATCATTTAATTTTTTCTTCTGAAGAACTATTTGTGGAAGTTCGACTTTTGTATCACAAGTGAACAGTGAAATTGGAAATAAAGGTGGTGGATGAGTGGCCAGGACTGGCAGACTCGTGTCTGCCTCTGTACTACACAAACTTAATTCTTTCTGTCATCTGCAGAGAAAATAATTAAATATCCATAGCTGAAAGATCCAGTCATGCTATTTAAAGGCACAAATATTTCTTCTAGTGCAACAGTAATATGACTAATGTTGAGGGCAAGGTGTTTTCTCACATAACTTTCAATCTTGGTATGGAACCCTTTACACCTGCCCTAATTTTCCTGCTAGGGGCTGCTCTGGAAAGCTAGTGGGGGATGTTATTTTATCACTGGGCCAGCTGGGTGATTATCAGCCGGGAAAAGAGAAGACGAATGCAACATCTGAAGGGAAAGGTTACTCAGAAAGAAATGTTTATGTCAGTAAGAATGGCTCAAGGGCCTAGATGGCAAATAGACTCCTTGTTAAAGAAAGGAAGAGCAAAGGAGGAGGAGGAGGGGTAAAGGGAAGTGTGAAGCCCCAGGACATTGGTCCTAGCTATGTCATCTGTCTTCAGTGAAGATGTGTCGTCTTCACTTGCCCCCAGATACTCCAATTATTTTCCATGGAAATAATCCTGCATCTGTCAGCCTCACAAAGCTGAGCTGGAGATGATCTTGCATGTTGGAGCTTAAGGCAAAAAGGTGATGTGAGGCTGCTACCCCCTGCCTGGGCTCAGGCAGCTCCACCAAACACACAGGCCCCCTGCGTGGTGACAGTGTCCCTGGTTCACAGACGGACCAGCAAAACCTGCCAAGAGAGGAGGGCAGAAGGCTGCTGCCTGTCATACATAAGAAACTATTGTGGGGGTCAGATTTATGGAAACCGTTAACTCAGAAATACTTGAATTTAAACCTGTGCATTTGATGTGCTGATGCTTATGTCACCCAGGCTGTTGGGGAAGAGGAGCACAATGCCGCGGCTGATCCATCAGGTCAAATTCATCCTCTGATGCTTTAAGCTCTTACTAAGCAGGCCCGGAAAAATTTGGGCTCCTGGGTCTTGATGGCGCCTACAGATAGATTAGAAGCCAGGGTATCTTGCAAAGCCAGATGGTACTCAGGAGCCAGTGCAACAAGGTACTGGCTGTGGGGTACTGAAACCTGAAGTTCCTTGGCAGCCTCATGAGCATCTCCAACAAGGCCAGTTGAGCAGGGGGAGGCTGAATGGCTTCCTGCATGGTAGCAGTTCCAGGATGGACAGCACTGTGTTCGTACTTACCTTGCTTCAGGTCCTTGGAAGTGTCATCAATTTTTATGGTTTTATTACATTTGTAAATTAAATTCTAGAATAATGTGAGCAGAGTGGCACAGCCAGCACTCCTGTTTCTCAGGGCTTTTACATCTAAGCGATTGAAAGCCTTGTGAGAAAAACTGCTATTAAAAAACAGGAGTAAACACTTTGATGGCTTCTCTTTAGCTGATCCCCATCTATTCTTTGCAGCATGTTTCCACTGGTTTACAGCTGTCAGAAGTCCCCCATTGGGCTTGTCCAGTCCACCATCCTGCTCAGAGCAGGGCAGCTAGCAGAGGATTCTCAGGGCTGTGGCCAATCAAGTTTTGAGTATCTCCAAAGATGGAGACTCCACAACTTCTCTAGGTGGCCTGCCCAGGTGTTTGACCACCTGAACAATGAAAAAAGTTTTTTTCTTACATTTAAATGGAATTTCCTCTTTCTCAGTTTGTGCCTGTTGCCTCTTGTCCTGGCACTGGGCTCTGTCTTCTTTACTCCCTCCCTTGGATATTTATCCATATGAATAAGATCCTCCCTGAGCCTCCTCCATCCTGAGCAGTACCAGCTCTCTCAGCCTCTCCTCATATGACAGATGCTCCAAACTATTATTCATCTTCATGGTCCTCCAGTATGTCCATGTCTCTCTTGTACTGAGTATCCCAGCACTGGACGCAGCACCCAGATGTGTCTCACCAGGGCTGAGCAGAAGAAAGCATCACCCACCTCAACCTGATAGCAATGCTTTGCCTCTGTCAGCCCAGGATGCTGGTGGCCACCACTGCAGGAGCAAACTGGTGTCCCCAGGGTCCCAGGGCCTTTTCTGCCAAGTTGTTTTCCAGCAGTTGTCCAAGTGTCTGTGATCATCACTCCCCAGGTTCTGGACATCATGCTTCCCTTTGCTGAACTTCCTATCGGTCCATTTCTCCAGTCTGTCCAGCAGCACAACCCTCTGCTGTGTCAGTTGCTCCTCATAGTTTTGTGTCATCTGCAAATGTGGTGATGGTCATTAATGAAGCCATTAATTAATATTGGACTCAGTATCAACCCCTGGGCTACACCACTAGTGACTGGCCTCTAGGTGGACATTATGCTGCTGATCACAACCCCCTGGGCCCAGTTGTGGTGTCAGGTGGTTAAGCTTGGCTTTCCCTTTGTAAATTGATGCTGACTACACCCAGTCACCTTCTTGTTCTTTGCACGTTCAGGAATGGTTTCCAGGCTCCATCACCTTCCCAGGGCCAAACTGCAGCTTCCCTCCTCCTCCTCGCTGTTCCTGAAGACAGGAGTGATGTTTGTTGTTCAGGCCTCAGGATCGCCACTGCCATTCACACAGAACTAAGAGTGGCCTCATGCTGACTGACACCTGCCAGCTCTCCCCACAGCCAGGGGTGCATGCCACCAGCTCCCATGGACTTCTGTACACCCACATTGTTTATATATGTTCCCCAACCTGGTCCTTTTCTGCTGAAGAACCAAGTACTGATCTGTGGGGTTCAGCACTGCTGAGCACTGCTGTTTCATCTGTTCCCAGCTCAACCTTTGCAAAAGCTGAACCTGTGTCACAGTAACTTGGCTTTTAGGGGGAAGGATTTTAACTCCTGCACTCTGCCTCAGCATCTGGCTTTGTTAGGAGTGCAGCAGGCAGAGACTTGCCCAGTGCCCATCTCTCTTCCCACACAAGAACTCTGTCATGTTCATGCCAGACAAGATACAGCATAGGCTTCTGTGGTGGTTTGATCCCTGCTGGCAGCTGAACACTGTGCAGCTGCTCCCCCATCACTCCCCTGCAGCCACTTCCAGTGGGATGTGAAGGAAAATTGGGAGTAAGAGGAAAAAAAAAAAGGTGAGACCCCAGGGGTTGAGATAAGGACAGTTTAATAAAGACAAAGCCAACAGTAATAACAGTGGTACTAATGAAATGATAAAGGGAGCAATAGAAACCAAAAAAAGCTGTACCTGAGACACCAACTTTCCCTGCTCCAGCCTCACTGAAGCTACACAATGAAATGAGTTAAAAACAGCACTCCCAGCCTAGGCCAGCTCTCCCCTCATACAGGTGTCTGAGTCGGTATGGTATCAAACATGCCACTGGCTGGTTCAGCTGTTTATCCCAGCTGTGGCCCCTCCCAACTGCTTAGGCCAGCAGCTGCTTTAGATAACCCAAACTGAAGGCAGAACAGCTTCCCTGCTGGCAGCCAGGGCCCTTCTGGCTTCCCCCGATGATAGCTGCAACCACTCTAAGAGAGTGAAACAGCACTTTGGTTCAGGCATCAGACACGCTGGCATTACTGGAACCAGATCTGCTGTGCAAGCCATGAGAACTGAGCCAGGCTGTATCTTCAAAGCACCTGTGGAGTCTAGGCCATGTCTTAAGATCCAAGAGTACCAGCCTGGGCTGAGAGCAGACATAATTAAAGCTCTTACAGCTGCACCCCTGCACATGCACCAAAGGGAGGTTTTGCTACGAGTCAATCACTTTACTCTCTAAATACCTGTAGCCCTTCCCAAGCCCACTGAGCTCTCCTGCACAGCCATAGGCTGCACAGCCGTGATCTCCTTCTGGAGCAGGGACACCTCCCAAGGTCACTTCTTGAAGCTGAATGGCCCCTTACCCATTAGCTATAATGAGGTAAGTGACAATTTACATTAGGACTATAGACATATTGTATGGTAGTGACATTTATGTATCCAGCTGTTACTACAAGGTTAGTAAATAGTAGAGTGTTTGGCTGTTTTCTAATCACTAATTTCAATTATCATCAAACCATCATCTAATCACTGTTTTACTAACATTCAATTATCGGTTAATCACCATTTGGTTACCACTTGCTTTTCATTCAGTCATCAATTAATTGCCATTTGATCATCATTTGATCACTAATAAATGCCTTTTAGTTAACCCCATAATGATGACTCCTCTTAATAATTCACCTGTGACACCAATAAGCAAATGGAGACATACAGCAGGAGAAAGAGGGAATATAATAGTGAGACTGCAGGGAAGGAAAAAAAAAAAAAAAAAAAAGGAAGAGAAGGTGAAATGGGGGAGGAGGGAAGGGGAGTAGGTGTCACCCAGCATTAATAACCCAAGGCCTTTAACATCCAACCCACACCAGAAACACTCCTACTTTAACAGGTAGGAAGCAAAAAGTAGCAGAAGAAAAATAGAAACTGGTGTCACAGGATTTTGTCCCTACTAGAGTTTTAAGCTTTAGAAAGCTCTACACTTTCCTAAAACAAATGCAAATATCCTGTCCCCACCCCAGGAGAAGTTTCCTGAAGTTGGTTAAGAGAAGTTGAAACACACAGAGAACTCAGTGCATTAGGAAAGCTCAGTAGCTGGCATCAGAGTACAAGACGCACACCCAGACCTGCGCAGGGTCTGCTTGTTTAGCCTGCCTGTTAAGTTAGCACTGATCCAGCTGCATGCTGTAACCAGCATCTCCAGCCAAGAGAAGAATCTCCAATGAGACTCTTCCAGCAGTAAAAAGAGAGATGTCCCAGTGCAGGACTCCCTCCTGGCCAGCGCTGCAGTGGCTGTACCACGATAAAAGATTTTGAAGCTACAAGCATCTTAGTGGCCAAATCACACAGGGCGGTTAAAGCTGAGGTTATACACAAAGTTAATGCATTAATACCATCTCGTGTCTGCATGCCGGTGCCTTCTAAACCTTTGAATGCTGTGTTCCTCTCTACTGTGCATTTGGCAAATAAGCACCTTCATTTACTCACCCAAATATAACTAACAAAATCAAGATAATCTACAGGTATGCTGGTCCTTAAAAGTAGGTTACAAAGATATTTTTAAGGTGGGCAACTTCCCAGAGTATTGTTACAAGGCATCAAGAGTCTCCTCAGGAGCATTAGGCAGTCATGGCTGGTAATGCAGAAGTTGGAGGGGAGAAATGTCCTCAGAATCACAGAATGGCAAGGGTTGGAAGGGACCTCTGGAGATCACCTAGTCCAACCTCCCTGCTAACCCAAAGGAGGTTGCACAGGATAACATCCTGGCAGGTTTTGATTACCTCCAGAGAAGGAGACTCCACAACCTCTCTGGGAAGGCTATTCCAGTGCTCTGTCACCCTCACAGTAAAGTTTTTCATTATGTTCAGGTGGAACTTCCTGTGATTTAGTTTGTGCCAGTTGCTCTTTGTCCTGTCACTGGGCACCACAGAAAAGAGCCTGGCCCCATCCTCTTGATGTCCACCCTTTAGATATTGCTAAGCAATCAGGTGTGTGTCACTGAGGTAGCCCATAGGATGTTTACAGGAAGGATGCCTCTCCTCAGCTAGGGCAAGCTGAGTTCAGGGCTGCAGAGACCCCTCTAAATCTCTTCTTTCCATGTAGTGTTTCTGCTCTTTTCCCCCTTTTCTGCCCACTTTCCACTTTTTGCCCTCCCTTTACCTCTCCAACCTCTTCTTCTGATGGTCAATTACATTCCACTTGCTTTCTGCGGCTGTGACTCAGATTCCTCTTTGGGGCTTTGGACCCTACTCACCCTAGCAGCTCTTTTGGCCACAGAAAATGCCACCTATTTTGCCTGTCACTTAAGAAGATGCATTAAATTCCACCCAAGGGAGATATCCCACACAGATGTTGAGGTCTGCTTTGTACTAGAGAGCTGTCAAGTGTCATCCCTTTCACTGCATTTGAGATCAAACCAGCTGTCACCAACCTCGGAAGACAGCAGAAGCCATTTTTTCCTTAAAAACACAAACAAATCCCACCCTTTCATAATGTCAGTCCTCACCTTTAAAGTTCATCTCCAAATCGATGCAAAGCCATCATAACTCGTTGTCGGCTTCCTGTAAGAGGCTTTCATTTATCTGATTATAAAGCTACCGTGTGATGAACACAGCAGCTGGCAGGTACTGGGCAGGCTCTATATGGAGTAGAATGATGCTGATGTGATCAGACACATGAGAACAAGAGACCTCTTATTGAAATGCCCCAAGCTGGGCTTCCAAATAACATCTATATGCACTATCTGTTTCCAGATGACATTTGCAGGAGAAAATAGCTCTGGAGAAGATGAAAAATGCAGACACCAAATAGATTATGGAGAGAGAGTGCGTGGCTCTGTGTGTACCCTACAGCCATTAGCGAGTGTACTCTGTGTACACAGCAAACCATCCCGTACAAAGTCAACATCCAATTTCCAACACCATGTGGCTACCAAGTCACCGTATGGCCAAACCTCAGCCACGGCAGTGCCACTTTACAGCTCACTTTGAGCAGAGATGAAGGCAACTGGAGTTGAAAACTCGGGTACTGGATCTGATTCCTGCCTGGTGATATAAGGAGAAATGGAGACCTTGGAGAAAAATGCAATATACGCAGCAGTCATTAGTCAGAAAAGCCTTCTGGTACGGGGCAAGGTACCAGAGAACAAAAAGTGACACCTGGCATCCCAAGGCATCCTGTGGCAGAAGCTTCTCCCATCTCCTATCGATTCTCAGTTGAAAGACAAAACTCCACTACTAAAAGTGATAAATGACTCAAGGTTAACAGAACTGCTTCTGAGCACTGGAGGTGGTAAGAAGGACTTAAGAGAGAAGATGGAGGCAGGGCCACTCAAGAAGGCTTCCTGCACATGACAGTATCTCATCTCAAATGCCTGAAGGGTTTATGTACCTGCAACAGGATGTGCATTGAAATGCACAAAAAAACAAGGAACATTTAGCCAAGGTCAAAGCACACACACCACATTCTCAAAATAGCAACTCATTTCTTACTACCAGTGTCCTCTTTTGCAAGAGTTTCCTTCAGCAGACACAAGGATGGAGCACTTGATAAAACCACCAAGGAAGACAGTAAAGCTTTGTAACCTAAAACCTTAGTCACAGGGTTTTATTTATGTTGAAATATATACCAGAGATGTGTTTATGCTTTACTTCCCACACAAACATTCCATGAACCAGTTGTTGCTGGGCTCAGCACCATGTGGATATTTGGGTCCAGGATCTCAGTTCTCACTCCATAAATTTATAAAACATGTTGGGACATCTCCTGTGATCTAGGAACCACCTGGCACAGCATGGCCCCCCCGCAAAACAGGGCAGGCAGCCTGATCCACCCAGTGTTGGCAATGATCTCTACTCCACACTAATCTCCTTTCCCTCCAAATCTCTCCCAGGAGGTGCCTGGGAGAGCACGAGTTGGCCTATGCCTAGACCATTACAGCCAGAGGGCCACCAGTGAAGGGGGACAGACAACTATGGTCCTGGTGTGTTTCCCAGTAGACATGGAGCCATTCAAGCCAACAAGCCATAGCTGGGACTACAGACTCACCCCTCTGGTGCAAACTTCCCCTTTCTGTCCTGCCCTCAGAGAATCCAGTCTCATAGCCTAGAAGAACCCGTAACATCAAACCCACACCAACAGTACCACCCTAAGTCTGTACAGACAGTGCTTAGAAGAAGTTGCTATTTGCACATGTCATTCTGTACACCTTTCCTAGGCAATGTGAATTGTCAGGACTATATATGTGTCGGCCCCAAACTGGGGCTATCAGAAACCATGCCTGGGAAGACAGCGTTAAGATGCCACTGGCTGAAAAATGTGAATCTGCAGCTGAAGGAAACTGGCTGCATCACAGAAACCTGAAAAAAACGTGGTTGCCTCAGAATGACCCACAGGTAAACAAGGGGCTGAGACATAGAAGACCCAAACATTCCCATGGAAAAATACATTAGCCACTGTAATAGCATTAGGAGGAACCGTTTAAAATGATCTATGAGAATGCAGCACAGCCCACTAAGGTGTCTGGCTGCTTCTCTGGAGTTGCTTGCCACATATGTGCCTATTGCCTCAACATTAACGCCTATTTCAGCACCTGGCCTATGGTTCTGCTGTTTGTGCTTTGCTGGCCTGGTAGCCCGGGCTCGAAGACCAGCTCTGAAACCTGGCTGTGATACCAGAAGCCCCTTCTTCCATGGCTCTTCACTCTACCCAAAAAGGCCTGACGATGCTGATCCTCTTGCCTCTGCCCAAAGCATTACTACCTCCTGCTCTGCCATACATCAGCTGGTGCAAAGGCTCAGTTCACATGGAATTGAGGTTTTTTTTTGCTTTAGCCCTTTGCTAACAATTTCTAACATCCCATTTACCTTATTGACCGCTACTGCAAACAGAGTGGAAGCTCAGGTAGTACCAGTCATGGGTATTCCAGGACACACAGCTGGATTCCACCATCAGGATTATTTTCCCTATTTATGTTACTTTACAGTGGATTTGTTACTACTTAAAGTACCCTGTCAGCTTTTATTTTCAGTACCTTTAATAAGTTTATCTCAGCAAACTCTTATCACGCTGCGGTTCACTGTGCACAGCACAGGAGCTTGTGCCGCTCTTTGGAGCTCCACAGGGAACAATTCAGGAACTGCTGATGCTATTTTCCATGTAGTAATGTCATGCTGAGCAAGTGAGAATTTTGGGATGCATAATTTATCAACTGCCCATTTGTATTCTGGATTGAATGGATTTTGCTTTTGTCCAGAATACACAAACTGGTTCCACAGAGCAATATGTGCAAGCACCATGAGCTGACCATAAATTACTAACCTACTGACACAATACAACCAGTGTGCAACAACAGTATGACAGTGAACACTGACATGTAGGTTTTAGGAGACATGAGCAGCCTTTTAAGTAGCACAGGTCACAGCTGTTTCCACATGGGAAACCAGTACAGGCAACACACTCAACACACCTTTCCTCCTGAGCCTTTCTGCAGTGCAGCTGCCGAGTCCTAGACTGCAGTATGCTGCTGGCTGCGAGTGTAGAGTGAAAAGCGACACCAGAAAAGCAAGGGGAAGAAGGCAGAGATGAGGAGTATGACACAAGCACGAGGGAGAAAGACATCACAGAAACTGGGATTATCAGGGAGGGAGCAATCTGGTTTAATCCTTTTTTGAGATTTCCACACATTTGGAAATGCTAAGTAACAGCACTGCTCTTGCATGTGCTTTGGAACAGCTTGATTACAACCAAACTGAAGTGTGGTTCTAATCCAAATCACTGTTCAGCTGACACAGAGCTGGACAATACAGATGAGAACTAGCCTGTATCCCTTGTTATTGGTTGTCATTTTGTCCATGAGTGTACTGCAGACATCAACGTGGCAGTTTCCAAGTGCTACTCAGACATCATCAACAAATCATTTACATCTACAGAGAATGATGCACTCCTCTTTTCTTCAGCTGCAGAACAGACTAAGCCTCTATTCATACAATTCTCCAGAGCGGCACTGTAGCCGTTCTTGAGATTTCTAACATCACATTACACTACCACTGCCTCAGAAGCACGATCAAGTCAAATGACAAAATCCAGCAGCTGATCCAGGACTTATCGAGGCCTTTCTTTCTGTACCAGGTGATTAAATTGAAGCTGGGAGGACTAGGCACTACTTTGCCCATTACTTGCTTGCACTGGAGCTACAGGAGGCACTGAACACACACACACACAGCCCAAACAGGTATCATTCATGTGAAATCCAGCACTGCATGCCTTCATTAGCAGGCATTTTAAAGCTGTAATAAAAAAATCCTCTCTCATTGTTCCATATATTTTCCAGTAAAAATGTTTGTTCAAAACAAACCCTTAAAAACAGACCACCAAGAACATTTAACCTACACGATACAAATTCCTCAAGCTCCAAGAAATGTGACACTTAAACGCATGAACCAACTCCCCACTTTCCAAACCATCAGAGAAGGCAACTACAGTTTCCTCTTTCCTCACCCCCACCACTAAGTTTTTATACTCCTGCACCATGTCAGCAACTACAATCTCATCCCTGTGTATCGCTGCTTCTTTTGTTCCTGCTGCTCTCTTGGTTACCAGCTGTCACTGTTCTGGGATACAGGGACAACCACATACACACGATGCACATCTCCTGTGCCCGCAACACTTACCAAATGCACTGCTCAGGGTGCAAGCTGGTATTCAATTTTGCTGTGTGAAAATCCTTAGAGCTAACCTCTTCAGAGCTTGCAGACACATATTTGGTGCCACTTGAGATGGTGTATGTGTGTATTGTGATCTTCTCAGAGACTGAATCATACATGTGACACATCTTTTCTGGCATAAGGCTTCCCTCTGCTGCATACAGATGTGGGAAGTGACACCCAGGACGGCTGCAGCCTGTCTGCTGCGCACTGTGGGTAGCAATGGTACATTCCATTTTACCCATACACATGGTAAACACTCACTGCCAGCTTTACTCTTCTTATTCTCATTTGGCTCAAGAATTGTTTCTTTCATGTCTTCCCCCCTCATCCCCCAGCCTCCATCGGTGTCCCCAAGAAAAACACCACAGCCAGGGGCTACAGTACACGGCTTGAAATTCTGTCCTGCAGCTTTTCTTCCCCAGGGCAAAGTGCTGCTGCTGCGCCCGACCAGCTGGATCAGGAGCGCAGCCAATGCTGCCAAACGCTACCCAACACTAACTCATCAGTTGGTTTGATACTTCCAAGTAAATCCTTCATCTTGTCCTGAGGACAATGCACGTAACCTTTTCCTGAGTTGTATTTTCAGGTTGCTCTATCTTATACATGCAAGATTTTTCTCTCTCCCGTGGAATACGTGTAACAAGTGGTTGTTACCCTGATCATCAAGACATTAAAGCAAGCACTGGGTTCAAAAAAAAAAAATCTTCAACATGTATATAAATTTAGGCACGCTTGTATTTCCTGCTAAACCAAAAACTAGCAAAACTCATTAACCAGAGATACACAACAAAAAAATCTACAGATATCATAACTTTTTATTTAAGTTAGCTGAGGATGCGTATTTGGCTCAGGATTGTTTATCCTTCACTTTAAAGAGATTGACTGCAAATAATATAAAAAAATAGAAAATGTAAAATTAATCTATATTTTCAAAATTGTCACAAATTTTGAAAACACTTTGTATAAATTTTGCAAACTTTGTATACCCTTAAAGGGGCATAATTTAGTTACAATATATAATGATATTTGAAAATATTAGTACTTTACCCTAAAGTTTAAACATAGACATATTCATGATGTGTTTAATTTCAAGAGGGTATCAAAAGCGATCATGGTTAGAAAAATATACATACTTCTGCTTCTGGAAAAGAACAGGTCATTTGAAGTATCTGTCTAATAAAAAACTAAAAAAAGCCTCTCCCCCTGATTTGTTTCACAGTCCAACAGAAAATGTGTGTTTATATACAGCCTATGCAGTCTGTCATTTTCCAGATATAAAGTTTCACCAGTACAGAAAAATGTCACCTGCTCCTGCTCTCTGGACTGCTGGCTGCAATACCGCGCGATTGTTTAGGCAAGGGAACATGGGAGAGTTTTGCAGTGATACGCAGAGCAATCAGGAGGAAGGGGAGGACAAACAAAATACACAAGAACAAAGGAGAGCACCTTGATAAAGAGAACATTGAGAGGAATGGTGACCAACAGTAGAAGACATGAACTCTTCAGTAGCATGCAGTAATTTCTACAGGAAAAATCAACATACTCCAAGAATTAAAAGGACACTTTTGTGGTACTTGCCATGAATTTTAAGAAGTAGTATTAAAGATTACTTTGCTGTCTACTGGAAGTAGCCTGGACAGAATTTGTTTCAGCAGATGCAGTTTGTTGTGCTTCAGTTTGTGGCAGTGTTAAACTTCAGTTGCACACACACCAAGTAAACCAAAACAAACCCCCATAGTTTTAAAAAGGAAGTGAGATAGGAAGAAGGTTTCAAAAACATGTGCTTTCAGTACCTGAGTGCAGTGCAGTAGCCAATGTAACTATGCTTTGATTATTACTTTAATTCTGGTGTAAAGAATGATTTCAGAAGAGCAACATGGCACTTGCAACAGTGACTGAAGTTAAAGATATGGTGACTCTTCAAGAACTGAAATCCTCTACAGTGTCCTTTTAAGTATCAGTGGATTAGTATCTTAGCTGCAACTGAAAAAGAAGAGGCAAATCCTAATGAAATGACCCAAATCAAGAATGTTACAGTATTTCACAGTCTATGGAACTACTGAACAGAAAAAGAAAGCATGAAGGATATTAGCAGCATATGGTTTACAGTTTTCACTTTTCAGTTTATTAATATTAGTGGTGCACTCAGCAATGGATAAAGCAAGGAATGAAATCCTGACAAAACTGGTAATTATCTACCACATGTCAACACTTAATTATGGTCCTTGTAAACAGCTAACTCCTTTTTGAACTTTAATTGCAAAGAAGAGAATATTTACATATAATATATATGTATATAACCACAAAACAAAAATTAAGTCAAATCTTTATCAAGGAAATTGCATTTTGAAGAGAAGAAAACATAAGACAATATTAAATAGTACATGTCCAGACATTTTTTGAAGGCATCGTGATTTTCATGTTTTCCTCCTCCAGTCATTTTCCCCTGGATTTTAGTAGACTAAATACTTCATTTCAGAGTAAATAAGAGGAAAAATTATAGAGCAACTCCGGTAAAGAATAGCTCCACTACTGAAAAATGCTCGAGGCATGGTGATCCAGGACTCTGACTTAAAGCAAAAGTAAACAGCATATAACGCCACCGCGAAGAAGTGGCCAATCAGTACCATTGGTTTAGGAGACAACCTGTATTAAAAATAAATAAACAAAACACATAAATAAATAGAACCAGAAAGCACTGACAAATTTTCATTTTACAAATAGAACTCTCCACTCAAGATTACATTCAGCCTTCCAATTTGGGCAGCTCTATCCTGCCGTCTCAGCTGAAAAATACAAATTTGTTCATCTCAGAGCTGCTACGTGACCTGTAGTCACTTCCACAGTGTGAGCGACACATTCTGCAGCTTTCTCTTCATTGTCAGTAGTCTGTGTCTGCCTTTAGCAACCCTCAGGGGATTATTCTCACCAGGCTCTCATTCCAAAAAGGGAATAGACTTAGACTGGATATTAGAAAAAAGTTCTCTATTATGAGGGTGACAGACCACTGGACTGGGCTGCCCAGAGAGGTGGTGGAGGCCCCATCCCTGGAGTCATTCAAAGTCTAGCTTGATGGGGCTCTGCCCTAGGTAGAGGTGTCCCTACTTGTGTAGGGAGGTTGGACCAGATGACCTCTAGAGGTCCCTTCCAGCCTAAAACATTCTATGATTCTACAGGAAAGCAGACATTCTTGTATGTTTAAAGTAGGATGATTTTTTTTTCATTCACTAGTTTCTGAGGGGTTATTCAAAACACCTCGACAGCTACCGATTTCCCCGTTCCTTAAGTCTTCTATGGGAGACCTCATTCTTCACTATTCTCAACTTGTCAAGCAGGAAACATCTCCACCAGCTCCCCTGCTAGTCTGGACCCCTCCACCTCGCTCAAACTCCCATGCCACCTACACTAACTCCTCTCCAGCTTTTAGTGGCATTTTTTACAAAGAAAAAGAAATAAAATGAAAGAGACAGCATTTAAAGACATAGCTTCTAATAAAGTTCCAACCTTTAGTATAACCCTAAAAATATAGGCTGAACATGGA
Organism: Chloroceryle amazona; assembly: GCA_027560015.1. NCBI lineage: Eukaryota > Metazoa > Chordata > Aves > Coraciiformes > Cerylidae > Chloroceryle > Chloroceryle amazona. The sequence continues at coordinate 40,661 of JANHFX010004177.1, forward strand.
CCATTTTCCCTGTGCAGAGCTGGGGGAAAAGCAGATCCTCACAGAGGCTCACAAAGCTCGACTCAGTTCACATTAACTATTACCAGTGCACTGAACTTACACAGACAGCAATCCAACAGGACCAGAGACACATTCTCCACCAAGTCTGAAGTAATGGAAACAGGCTTTCTTTAGCTGATGCAAGGAGTCTACAAAATGAATTAATATGACTCAGAGAATATATTCAACACATACTGAAAACTTTTTCAGCATATGCAGCAGTAATATTAAATCCAGGACTTACGTACTTTGGTAGCTGCTCTTCTGTTAAATTCAGATGGATTTTGAGCTAGACTTATTTAAGTAAAGGATAGTATTACAGAATATCTACATATTCTTGAATCAACTGACACAAGAACAAATGTTTTCTGGTTTTCCCTTTGTCTGTGGGTTTCTTCTTGGGTTTGTTTTTTTTTAATATTAACTCCAGACTTACCTTCATGTTGCTAAAACTCAGTTTATGTAAACCTAGAACTAAACAACTAGGCAGAGAACACATGCTAACTCGTTAAAATCCTTTGATTGATAATTGATTAGTTGTTAATATGTATCAGTATACATATATACATGCACGTAGATATGGATATATCACACAAACACATGGACTTATGCCTATACACATCCCCTCCCCAGACATATTTATTTATCAAGTTGTAATTAGTCAGAAGTTATCTTTAAAATATATTTACCATCGGTGGCAGCAAAGAGTTCATAAAGTGCCTGGGCAAGAACATTCACTACAAAAGAATGAGATTTTTTTCTTGACCAATAAAATGTTCTCTTTGCCTGGAAAAGGTAAATAAAAAAGGGTATTTGTGTCAGTAAATACAGAAGAGCATTCAAAAGATTCCAAAAGAGGTGGTAAGCGTCATACTCATGAAGATGTAGAGTGTATTTAGTGATATGCTAGACTGGTTCCAAGGTAGGTAATTAAGGAACTTTGGAGACTTGTCAAACCAGTTATCTAAGTTCCCATTACACTAAATACAGAAAAAAAACCAACCAAACAAAGCTAGCTCCAAGGTGTGCTTCATCTCATCCCATAGCAGGTGGCTGGGGTAAGTCAGAAACTCAAAGGATAACAGTCACCTAGTTCTCTCTGTTGATGGAGAATAAGCAGGAAATAACTGAAAGTCTGAGGTGATTATCTGAGATCCAAGTATCTGCACTTGGTCAGGGAAGTCCTGTATTGGCCTGACATTCAGTGTCCCTCTAAGTGCTTCTCAATTTTCAAATACACTTTTTGAACCACTTACTTGTAGGCTATAATTATTCTAGCTGAAATTTAGCCAAGGCAGTACGCCTAACGTGATCAAAGCCATAAACAGATAACTAATATATCTTATCTACTTATCAGAATCTTGGGTCTAGATCTCACTGAAAATAATAAACCTAACATCAACACCTATGGAGCTGATTCCTTGCAAAGAAGGATGTCTTCTAACTTACTACTGAGACATTAATGCAGCAGCAAGAGGCCTGTGGAGCATTGAGATGTGTCTTGGAAAACCTCAGCTACACGTGCTTATGATTCCTTATCACACACAAGCATAGTGGTCCAAACCCACCCCATTTAAGATCAGCCTGCATTACTAATATAGAACTAATGTGGGAAGATGAGGTTTTACTATCGAAGCGTGATGACTAGATGCAGTACGCCAGTCTCCCTAAGCAAAACACCATGGGTCAGTAAGCACAGTTTTGAATCTGCCTTTTGCCACACGGCCACAGCACTCCTAAATCACAGCTCCACGTCCTAGTGAACACCTACTGTACCATTTATCTATTCAAGGCTTTGAAAACTGCTGTGCCACACCAGTAACTTAGATGTTCCTGAGTTGCATAAAACTTAAAAGCGTGTCATTAAGTTGCAGAAAAAGCTGCCTAAAGTAAGTCCAAAATAAAACTTCACCTTAAGAACATCAGAATCTTCATAAAGGTCTGGAATATCCTGGAGCAATCCTCTCCATATTTTAATATCATTTAAAATAACACTCATTCCTCCACCAGTTAGAGGGTGTCTTATATTATATGCATCTCCTAGAAGAAGAACACCTAGGTAGAAATGAAAAATTAATGGGATACTGCATGACCATTACATAATCTTAGAAATCAAACCCTCCATTTTTAAAGAAATCAATATTACTAAGAATTCATTTCCACCACAACATAACAATTAGAAATTAAATAAGAAAAAAGAAATGGTGAAGATACAAAACAAAAAAAGGGCTGTTTTTAAATTAACAGGTTTAAAAAGGCTATAAGATGATCAAGGTGAAAATACTCTTTCCTTATAGGTATGCATGTGTGTGTGTGTCAAAGAACACACACGCACACTTTTTAAGGAAATTTCTTTCTTTTTTTTAATCGTTTTCCTTAAAAAGATCACCCTTGTATAAACTTGAGCAACTGAGTGATTTAAACTTAAAAATAAAGCAGGCACTGATTTGAAGTCTGGTGTCAAATGTAAACATTTCAGTTAAACTATGCACAAAGTACACATTTTCAAAAGATTATTTTTCATGGAAGAATTATGAAACACTTGCACTGAACAACAAATACACACCTATGACCACAAAGCCCCAAATCTCAGAAGAATTTTGTAAAGCTTTTTTCTCTCCTTTTATTTCGTAATACACACCTTTTTTGTTTACAGCTGAAGGAGGCAAGAAGCTGGCTGGCATAGTCCTTAAACGATCATTCTGAACTGCTGTTAAGAATTGTTCCTGTAAGTGATCTGCAGTAAGAAAATATTTTAGTTACACTTAGGAGTCTAAAATAATATGCACACAACCCCTTTTAACCTCTTAGAAATACAATCCTTCTGAACTGCTAACCTCACAGATGTGAGCTGAACAAACATCATATGACGTGGAATCGAAGAAAGGTGAATGGTTACTGAAACAGTTAACTGCACACATGGGAAAAGTCAGCACAGTTCAACAGATTCAATGAAATGTGCCTGTTTTGGCATGTTTAATTGTGATGGTTGTGGATGGAAATCTTTCTAGACTTACCAGGTAGTTGTGGGTGAATGTTCTTAATCATGTGTTCTTTTAAATTTTTTGGCATTTCCCCTCGAATATCAACAAGGACTCGAGTCTCAGTTGAAGAAATCCGATAGATTAGCACTGGACTAGTTTTAGCCAAAACAAGTTCAGCATAATTAGCTTTAAATTGTGGTGCATCCTTAAAAAGAGGGAAAATAATTGAGACTGAATAATTAAGGGATATTAAACTTCAGATGTACAAAATAATCTTCTGGAGTACTTTGGAAATCCCACATCATATTAAGTTTGTGTTATTTTTCTCTTTAAATACCAACAAGAGAAGCATTTTCAACAAGAAAGTTCTGAACTTCATCAGAGTTACAATTCTTTTGGCAATACATGTTAGTATTTACTAGAATATATGTTAAGTTACACATTTAATTTGAATACCTCACTAATATTTAATACAGGCTATTGAAAACCTGTCAGGTAATCCAGGTGGTACTTTTCAGTAAGATCATTTTATTTCCTTTTCTTAAAGAAAGTGGCAGGAGAGAAAGAAATACACTGGTCTGTATACAACTACATGGAGATACCAACTGAGGAAGAACCACAGAAAGGGTCCTATATGTGTCTTAAACAGCTTCCAAAAGTAAGAGGAACAGGAGGCACTTGTGCAATGCTAACCAGGTTAGGGATCCAAAAAGTGCTGAAGTTCCTCCAAGTCAGTGTTCTCAGTTCAGTGAAAACTCTGTAGTTTTGATTCTCCCTCCCTTAATTATTTTTGCTGTTACTGCAATAGTTACGGTAGCAGCCCCAATGGGCAAGACCCAGCCAGGATTTCTACCTGGTTTCTCCAACCACCCAGCTACAAGAACAGATTCTCACTTTTTTTCCCTGCAGTTTGTAGGTCCCAAAGGTCTATATGTACCTGGTTACAAGGTACCCCACTGTCAGGCAGAAGCACAGTTTGGGTGTTCTTCTGGAGTATAAAACACAGGTGGTTTAACCTACAGCTGCTGAGATGATCTAGAACTCAAGATTTCCACTCCCTGAAGTGGCATAGATATTGTGAAAAAGTGAGTGTCACCATCTTAGCTACTGATACATTAACAGAAAGCAGTCAAAGTACCTATATCCGAGGAAATGGCTTTAGAAATCGGGTTCCAGCTTTACAATGGTTCCTATGTCTAATCCAGCGATTAGTGCTATGCAATATATAGCACCAATAGTGCACTGCTTTACCTGAAATGCTGAAACTTTTTTATTTAAAACAGACAAAAAAGTATTTTCTATGAACTGGCCTAATGAGTTCAGCACTCTGTTTAAACTAGCTATGTTGGATCATAATGCAGTGGGTTCTTTTAAGCCCTCCCTTGTTCAACTATATGCTTAAGAGTAATACAGCACTCCACTCCTGGAGCTTGAAATCTAATTTTTGACCATATCCACTTAAAAAAACCCAACATGCACAGAAAAAAAAAAAACAAACAACAAATGAAACTGGCTAACAGTTACTTAAAATTCTTTAGGAGTTGAAAGTCTGATCTGTAACTGTACCAAATATGTTAAGTCTGATATAGCAACCATGTCTATCCTAGAGCTGGGACAAGTATGCATCAATAAATTAAGAGTTAAAAAGATAGACCAAAATTTCCAAGCACTCTTCAAAGTCACACAGAAAATGACAGAACAGCTGGATAAATAGCTAAACGGCACAGTTCTAACTGATTCTGTTGGAAAAGATAATTGAAAACAACATATTCAGTGAAATTCAGACATGCATTAAGAAGCAGTAACATACTGCCTGATATACTATTAAACATAAAAATTACCTTCAAAATGCAACCCACAAAATGTGATGAAACAGTAACTTTGTTGGAGACCAAGTTTTTTCTAAATTTGGAGAAAAGTCCATCAGCCACAACAGTAAGTGGTGCATGAAGTTCCTAGAGCATAAAGACAAAATAAATGAAAAAGACATTTTCAGTTATGCTCCATAAAAGTTATAAATAACTCCCAAGCTCTCATTTTTAATTGTACATAAGATGTTCTACAAAACAACAAACATATAAGAAGATCACAAACCATATTTACAATATATGTGTTAAGAAATACAGCATTTTTTGCCTTCCTCATATTCATATTTAACTCTATTTTCCTCTAAAAGTTGATATAACAACATACTCCAGCTTTTTTAGATATGCATTGAGATAGCAATAGTTATGGGGACTGTGTAGGAACTTGGAATTAAAACAACAGGCAAGAAAGTAGTCATTGCTCCCTTCAGTCTATAACACTCTTCAAGAGAAGGAAAGAAGAACTTTTAAAGATCCATGCATAAGCAACTAAATAAAAACAAGTCTGAAACATAACTGCACTGCAGTTAGCATACCAAGATCATCCATAAAAGGCCAAGCAGTGAACTCTGAGCAGTTCCCAGTAGGCTAAGTAATCATAAGAACAAGCAGTGTATATAGACAAAATACAGAATAAGATCTGGGTGAGCAGATTGCGTTCAGCCTGAATGTATGTACGAATTCCTATTGTTTAACACATGCATTGTTCTCCAACATAAATTATTCCAATGACTAAAATACAGTTTTAAGCATTTCACTATTATTGTAATGTAACAACATTATTATATGAGAGAGCATTTAGAGGTAGATGTTTCCTTCTACCTCCAGCTTCTTCAGTATATGCAGTGATTTAACTGCAAATGACTACCGGTTTCTGTTGAACAATGGTATTTGGCCTTTGATAATCTCACACATTTAGCATGAGCAGAAAAAAGTAGTTCTCCTTTTAAGATTTCAGGATATAATTAACAAGGCAAAAAAGCAAGCTGTGTTTCATCAGTACTCCTGGAAAATATTTTACTACTGGATGGGAGCATCTGGTGATCCAGTATGCAAGCAGTTCCCTCCTGCACAGGAGTGCACTCAGTCACTTGTGTCACGCAATACTTACATCTTTTGCCGTGTGAAGGGAAATTTGACAAAATCAGATGAGAGTAGAGCTGAGTAAAATAATATATGTTTATGGTGTCTGAGCTTATAGCGAGCTCCAGAGTAGAGCTAAAGAAACCTCCTTCCTGTGGATTCCTGTCTCAGATGATTGCAAGATCTAATTATTCACTCTATTAGAGCGAAGTCACCTGCCTATATGGGTTCCCCGGTGTCTAATGATCTGAACATTGACGATACAATTTTTCCACAACCAACATGCTAAGACCTTTATTCAGTCACCTGGTTTTGATAAATCTCAAAGGTAATGTGGTGGACAACAGGAATGGAGAAAACAGAAAAAAAACAGAGATCTGCCTCATTTCTTTATGAAAGCAGACTAAGGACAGGCTTTGGTTTTGAGGTTTTATTTCCCTAAGCAGTTTTGCAGTTGCAAAAAGTCAAAGGTAGAGAAACACAGTTAAGAAACAACATTTAGTTCTCACACCAGATTTCTAAAACCAAAGGAGGTCTAGGACAAATGAAACAGCTCTTTCCAGCCACAGAACTCCAGCATTCAGAGCAAAACATGGATTTATTTATCCCCATTATACAGATATGAAACTCAAAGCCTTAAGGGCAACAACCATGCTCTCAGGAAAGATGCAGGCTAAAATACTGATCACCTACTGCTGGTCACAGCACACTTCAAATTACAAGAAGCCACACTTCAAATTACAGCAACATCCGTAAATGTCTAAAACTTAAATCTCAATGCAAAATATGCACTATTCCTCTCCGTCCCCTAATCAGAACAAAACAAACCCTTCTACATTGCTGGATCATAAAGCAAACAGGATTTGGGGAAAAAAAAATTCCAAACTCCCCAAAATCTCCTCCTCTACCAACTCCCTATCTTTCCCCTATCCATGTGTGATTCAATGGTTTACACTAATAGAGTAGATTTCCTAGCAGGGTTTTATTCATTTTACATGACATGTAAGACAGACCAAGGAACAGAACTTGGAACTCCCACTTCCTCCAGCTACCTCAAAAGAGGTCAAGGATGTTGATTCCACCCAGCTCCCTTAGACCATTCTACTTAACAGCACTTTGCCATCAAGTGGGCTTAAGTACCACTTAAATGAGGATGGTCTAAAACAGGTAGCTCTCCTACATCTTGGGTAAGTACTTTTAAAAGGCTCTCTTACATATAGTTTTATACCACCATTTCCATTTCTAAATGACCTAACAATGCGAGATTTTGTTAGTAATGCTCAGAGGAGGACCTTCAGGCTACTCAGGAACTTGGTCAATCCTGTTTGAAATAAAGGGGAGCAGAGCGTATGCAGCAGATTCCCGTATGCAGCAGATTCCCATCTTCCCTGTCAGAGCACATCAGAACACGCTGGCTACAGAACTTCAGGCAGTAAAGGAATTTTGAAGTCAACAAGGAAGGAGATTACAAATCTGGCTTTTCTAGAGAATAGACAGTATAGCCAGAACATCAGCACATAGGTTCTACTTAGAATGGCCTTTCCCAAACTTTTTAAGTTCACACAGTTTCATGGCATTTAGTCAGAAGTTTAACATTAGTTGAGGCAAAGAACATTAATCAAATCAGTAACTCATATAAAATAGGCTAGAACTCTCATTAATCAAATCAGTAACACAAATAAAATAGGCCAGAACTTTCTGTGATCCATGAAACGATTGCACAGAGCTACCTCTATGAACAGGCACCCGTTGTCTTATTTTCAGATACCCCAGTCAATGGTGAATACATATGTGGAAATGTAGACCACTGCACACAGGCAAAGCACAAATCTTAATGTATTGGTTTTTTCCACCAGTAACTTTCAAAAGGTTTTAAACTCCAGACACATGAATAGTGAAATATATAATGAACCAAACAAACCAAATTCTCCAGAAGTACTGACAGAAGAAGCTGCACAAAAAGTTGTAACAACTGGGACTGTATTCACTAGAAAGTGATCTCCCTTTAAAGCTCTCTTGACAATTGTATTATTTCCAACCAGTGCTCCAAAATAGAGGGGTTTTTTTTAACAAAACATATATATATATATAAGCAAATTCTCTATTCTCTCAATAGTTTATCAAATATCGTAACAGATAATTGTCTCACCTTGGTGTCTCCAGTTTCTTTGTCCTTGTACTGCACACCCACAACACAGTCATCTTCCTCAAGCAATTGTAATACAGTCCCCTCAATAAATTTTGCACTAAAATAAAGCAGAGGGGATAGAAGACAATGGAAGAAGATTAATGATGTCAACATTTCAAGGCACTAGACACAGAAGGAAAAACAGATTTTCACTAATCTTGTCTCTGCTGACAAAACCAGTTTGCTCACATTTTACAAAGATATGTTCCTGAGCACTTTCAGAAGCCACATTAACCATCAAAAAGTGCTTGTCATTAACATCAGTTCAACACTACCATTTGGTCTGATACCTGAGAATATTCTAAAACAGTAGTGCTTAAACACCTCACCACTTAAAAAAATCCCCAGTTGTGCTTCAGGTACTCCATGGCCACGTGAGAGATGCAGAGAGAAGTCTGACACGTAATAGTGGTGAGAAATGAGGCAGCTGTCATCCCTGCTAAATGGTGGGCAACACTTTCATTGCATGTAACTCCAAGCAGAATTCAGGAGCAAGATCCAAACCAGGGCTCCGACACAATGTGTACACTAGATAAAAGTGAGATAGCTAATTCTCAGAGTAGTTAAAAATAATCTAACCTGTTTAGGACAGGAACATCTAGGTTTTCACCTCAGGAATTCAGGATATATTTTTTTTCAATGTATGCTTTTAAAGTTCTGCTAATACTTATGTTTGGAGTTTGAACTGAGCATTTTTACATGTTTCTACCTCCCAACCAGAGCTATTTGGGTTCACAGATTAAATCTCTGTAAACCTGTATCCCTTGTTGGGTTTGAGTCGTCAGACCAGATCCAAGCAGTTCAAATTTAGCAGCTTGAAATGGACACTCTCTCTCCCTCCCAAATATTTTCAAATCCAGATGGAATTTCACAACTTGGAAATATGAGCTAAAGGTCCACATGAGAATACAGCAGTTTGGTATTTTAGACTCTCAGAGGGAACACGAGCAATTGGATTCACATCTTTTCTCTATGTCAGCCAGCACAGAAATTTCAGAGCAGATCGTGACCAGCTTCATTTTCCAGGCAAAGGGCAGGCTGGCTGTACAGACACAGAACAGTTACAATGGAGTGTAAGCACACTAACAGAAACGACCACAGCAAGGGAGAACACCAACGTATCAGGTGAATAGAAAGTGAATCAGAGCTCTGTGGATCCTATCAGCTTTAAATTTCTTTTCTAGTTGTCATTTCAGTTACCTAAGTAAGTGGTCACTTACTTTTCTGGTTCTCACCAACTATAAAAATAATTTACTAATGATGCCCTACTTTCCTCTTCAGCAAAATTAATTTTACTCATCTGAAATAAATTCATATTGCCTGCTACTTATAAAGAAGTATAATATTAATCAGTAATAATTATCCCCTACAATTTCACAAGCTTTTTTCTGGGAACAGTGCTTCTGAATCTCTGGATCACTACTCTGCTGCTCACAAGGTAACTCACTTGGGCTCTGCCATAGCTGCCCTTCGGAGACCCATGATGAACTGGCCATGATGAAAAGATCTTCCACTCGCCACACAGCCATTCTCAGATGTTGGATAAGGAATTTCAACTTCCGAGTTGCTCTCTATGTCATGAACTATGTAGCCATTTACTATTTGTGAATCAATACCTTCTACTGTATCTGAAAATTATAAAACAATAGATGAGTTTAAAAAAAAGTCTTTAAGAAAGCTTACTTATGTGAGACAAGTGTTTCTTTACACAGAGTCAAATTTTCTTATCAAAACACACACGTTGAAGGATGAATATTTTCAGCATGGCAGTACTGAAATACACAAGCAATTTTAATTCAAATATTAGGCATAGATAATTTATTTCTTAACTGGCCCTGTAGGCATGCTTTTTCTAAAAACTCAATTGAGTGTAGTAGCCATTGTGATATAGATATATTTACATTTTGAAATGCACTCACCTTCAAGACCCAAGTCTCTAAGGGCCTTAAAACCTCCAGGTTGTAAAAGTTCTCCAACAATCCTGTCAGGTTCTTTCAGATCCCTCTCTATCACAGTCACCTTTCTTCCATCCCTTGAGAGTACCGCAGCCAAGGAAGAACCAAGGACACCTGATCCCACAATGATAATTTCCGGATCATATTGGGGCAATAATGTCGCATTTGGAGTAGTCTCTGTCAGATATACATCTGAGAAGTTTACTCCTCTTTTACCCTTTAGAAAAGAAAGCCAACAAAGTTACATGTGCTGATGTATCCATACCATAACCTTGTCAGAGGGATGACTTTGGACTAGTTCTACTTTGACCCAGAGGACTGAGATCACATCACTAATTGGAGACCATCTTCCAGTTTAGCTATGTCCAAAATAAAGTCAGTCGTACTCTACGATGCAATAAAAACACAACATACCTCCAAACAAAATCATGATACTTGCTTAAAACTTCCCTGCTGAGTAAAGACAAACCACTAACACAGTCTGAGAGGCTGAAAGTCAAGTGCCCGTAAGTGGCAGTAAGCCAAGGCTGTCCCATACACAACTTCATGCCAGTGAGCCACTAACACACAGAGGCCTTGGCATTTAGCATTTTTATTAAAGATCACTAGAAAACATATTTCTCTTCAATATTACTGTAAGTGAACCTACCTACTAAAAGAACATATTATGGTAATACTCAGCATGGAAAAGTGCCAGCAAAAGCAGCTACCAGGGAGATGTTATAAGGAAGTGGTCCTGAAATGAAAACTCAGACAGTCAAAACTATTGGCAAAATTACCATTTGCCTACATCTGAAACTGTTAAGAACTGACATGCATCAGATTACCTATCAATTAACATGCAAACTGTTACCTGAAGACCAGCTATGTTATAGTACCTCCCCAACAGCATCTAATCACATGTACTTCAAAGGGAAAAAAAAGCTGTAAGGGCCGTTCCACTGCAAACCTGCAAGTCATTACTCCAGCTGTCAGAATAGAGTCCAGTTCAGTCTTTCACAAATGCCTCAGTGCTGCAGTGCTTATAGTGGTAAAATACGATGGCATCGGTGAAACACATGCCCAGAACAACAATGACACCAGAATTTCCAGGGACATGGTGTCATTTTTTTTACCAACAACGCACCAAGGGAGTGCAAAACTACCTGAACTCAGATAATACAAGAAATTGGGTAAAGGCAGGCTTCACCAGAAAGCAAAATAAAAATCCAGATTCATGTTCTTTTGTGCGAGGGGTCAGTACTCAGCTGAAAATGCCCAGAAGTGCACAGGAAAGCAGCCAAGGAGTGCTGACCCCCAGGTGGTATGAACATGCATGTCCAGTCAGTGGTATTAGATGGCAGGACTCCAGTTAAACTCCAGCCACGAACCGCAGCTCTCTCCACTGTCTCACAGCAAGTCTCATGCTGGGCTCATCAGAGCAGGCTGACTATCTGAGCTCAGGTCCTGTAGCTATTGTACAAGCAGTAATTTAGTAATAATTTCCAAATAACTCTATCTGAAGTTGTCTAGACAACTGAGTTTTATCCATAAATATTACAAAGCTGACCAAAGAGGTTAGAAAAGAATTCTGGAGGTCATCTTGTCCAACACCCCCACACACACACTCCCATTCAAGTAGGGTCAGTGCAGATTGGCCTGGACCATGTCCAGCTGTATTTTGAACACCTGTAAGGATGGAGACTCTGACACCTCTCTGGGCAACATGTTCCAGTGCTCAGTCACCCTCACGGTAAAAAAGTCTTTCCTGACATTCAGAGCAAACCTTCTGGGTTTTAGTTTGTGTCCACTGCCTCTTGTCCTGTCACTGGGCATCTCTGAGAAGAGTCTGGCTCCATCCGCTTTACACCCTCCCTTCTGGTTTTTATATACACTGATGAGGTCCTTCTGAGCCTTCTCCTCCCCAAGTGGAATAGTCCCACCTCTCTCAGCCTCTCCTCACAGAAGAGAGGCTCCAGTATCTCTAAACCAGACTGACAATTGAAGATATTTTCCTGCTAGTACAATAGTCCTTTACTACAAATCTTTTGTCAAACATTTCCATTTTTTTTTTGAAGCTACAAAATCCCTGGTGAGTTTCTTTTGCCATCCAAAACTATCACAAAATACAACATACTAGACATCCAGCATCTGAAGACAAACCCTCTCCAACCCTTTTTTAGTCCCTTTTCCTCTCCAGGGCAGAGGGTCAGTGGCCAGAGTGAACAGCAGGAGAACACTGCACTGCATGTGCCATGTCTGAATCGAACCTACCTTTCTGGATTTGGGTTGTTCAACTCGCTGAGATCCCGGGGTGGGTTTAGCCCAGAAGAAGCCAACAAGTGGTAAAGCTGAGAGAACATCGGAGACCATTCCCAGGTGGGTCTTCTGCTGCTGCTGCTGCTGCTTGGGTCCCCTGAAGCGGAACCTGTACGACAGCAGCAAGCCAAGGGAGAAAAACACTAACACGGAGAGTAGCACCTCCTTATTAGCATAGGTCATGAGGTCTCCACACTTTTTATACACGTAGATGAAGGAGGCGATACCCAGAAAGGTCCACATCGTGAGGGGGCTGGTCACTGGTCCTGATTCCTTCCTCCAAAGATTTCCTGTCAACGGGATGCTGCCCAAAACGGGGTATTGTGCAGGGAAGGAAAAATCTATGTATAGAAACGCAAAGACTTGCTTTGCGATGGAAGGGAGGGAGATCTAAATGAAAAATCAAAAAGCTCCACAAAATCCCGTAAAGGAACAAGCCCCACCTCGCTCTGCTGCCACAGGAGCCCAGAGAGACGTTCCAAAAAAATCAATATAAAACGTCTTCTTAAAAAAAAACGAGCTCCGCGCTGCATCGGAAGGAAATGCACCGCTCCGCCCGCCACAAGGATGCCCGCGGAGCTCGTCCCCGCCACGGACCGAAGGCTTCCTTCCCTCCCCACAGCCTCCCGGGGTCACTCCTCCGCCGTGCCCAGCGCCGCCTCGGCTGCCAGGAGGGATGCGGCTCCGTTAGCCCGAGCCCCCCCGCCCCGGCAGTGAGGCGACGGTGCTGCGCGGGGCCCGCCCCGGCCGGGGCCGGGCACGGGAAGAACCGATGCCCAGAGATGCCCGGAGCCGGGGCTGGGATCGGACACGGGAAGGGCCGGTGCTGTGCAATGCACGGGGTGCATAAAGCCGGTGTAAAGCACTCGGGCCGTGCGGTGACCGGAGCCGGGGCGATGCACGGGAGGCACAAAACCGGCTCATAGCATCGGGCCCGTGTGGTACCCGGAGCCGTGCAATGAACGGAAAAGCCTCATCGGTGCGATGCACGGGACGCAAAAAGCTGGCGGCACCGGGTTCGTGCAATACATGTGGGAATCACAAAGTCAATGCAAAACAACCGGGTCGTGCAAAGCCCGGAGCCGGTGTGATGCACGGAAAGCACCCGGGTCCGTGCATCGCATGGAGCCGGTTCAATGCCCGCGGGCTACCGGCCGAGAGCAATGCACGGAAAGCCTGAAGCCGGTGCAAGGCAGAGGGCCCGTGCATCGCTTGGAGACGGTGCAACCGCGGGGTACCGACCCCGAGCAAGCACGGTAAGGCCAGACCCGCTGCAGTGCACGGTAAGCCGGAGCCGGAGCGGTGCCCGGAGCTGACGGCGGTAGCCGGTGCTGCGCACGGTACAGCCGCGCAACGCTCCCCATGGCAACGCCGAAGCCGCACAGGATGACAGCTCCCCCCGCCGCCCGCCCCGTTCCCAGCGCACCGTCAGAAATACCGGAGCGCATCCCTCCCCTTCCCCCCCCGCTCGTTACCGCCTCCCTCCCCACTCACCGGGTC